>JAQOWM010000034.1:0-307826 GCA_029041755.1 Resseliella maxima
TTGCAAAAACTCTTTATGGTATACAAATATACAAAAATTGTAAAGGATCAGTAGTTGTTTAAAAATTTGGTTTTAAGAAGAGATACAACGGACTTTTAATGAAAGTTCAAGTGTCCAAAATATAGAGAAGCTTTGATAAAATTAACACATTTGTCGTTTTAAAAATTGTGAAATTTCAAATGAAACCAATTTTTAGTAATCAAATTCCTGTGGATGAAAGGATGATCCAAAAAAAAGTCTAAGCTTCGAATGTAATGAAAAAAAAAAAAAAATTCCGAAAATAAATTTGGTTAAACATTGTGTACATTTATTTATTTTTTTTTTACTTGAATATCAACAAATTTCAAATCTATTTTGTAGTTTTGATTATCGTTAAATTAATAAAAAAAAATTGCGCATTTAGATGAGTGTTTTACATATTTATTCTTCTTCTAACTGAAATTGCGTCATATGCGTGCTCGTGAAAGAAGAGAAGCATTTGCATTTCTCCTTCACATTTTACACACATCTGTTGAACTAAATAAAGCAGACGCATAACGTCAAAACGCAAAGAAGACTAATTTGATGCGATCATCGTTATTTTAACTAGCTAAATTTGAATTAATTTTACCGACACTCATAAATGACTCCAATTACACAAAATATTTATTTAAATGCTTAATTAGTTGTTAAAAACAAAAAAAAAAAAAATCAATTTAAAAACACCATAATCCAATTAATAAAGTTGATAAAAGCATGATAAGTGCTGCTGGTTGATGATAATTGGCCGAATTGCAAAGATCAGTTGAACATGTATATTCAGCTCGGTTCATAAAATTGGCATCATTAACACCGAAATCAGACCATAAATTTGAACCATTGCATGAGCGAACGACGACATTTTTGTCATTTACTGCAAGATAGTAAAGGAGAGATATTGGAGGAAAATCAACAAAATTTTAAATATAACTGTGATGACATCATTTAGTCCAAAATTGAAATAAATTTGGTTTTTCATACCTTTCAATACAGTTTTCATGCAATAACGTTTATTATTTTGGAAATTGGGACCATTGGAAGCGTATGGAACGCAATCCCTCGTTTGCATATCTTTGGCAGCGAAATTATCTTCACCGCAATTTTGCAATTTTTCTGATGAGCAGTGATAGCATTTGATTGCAGCACCTTAAGAATTGAAATTAAATACGATGAACAATTACACAAATTTTTGAGAAGAAAAAAATCACAGAAATTTCCGAGCAAAAAAAAAAAAACACTTCTTTTTTATGAATTCCAAAAATATTGATTTTCTATTTTAAATCGGAAAATGATAACTATTAAAATCGAAACAAAATATTAATTACTGGATTGGAATAGCGCCAAAAGGCCTAGGATGAGAACTGCTTCGCGAAACATTTTATGGAAAGTTTTGACAAAATTTAGACAACACAAAAATGACTGAACTGCACACGTCAATACAACACTCTTGCTTCAATTCGACTGTTTTGATCATCTTCACATTGGGTATAAAGTAACTTTTGTTATGAGTATGAAGTCATAACAGAAACCATCAAAAATAAACCAAAATGATGTCACCATGCATGAGTTATATCATTCAAGAACCAAATTTAAATATAAACAAATTTTTCTCTTTTGCACCGTATTCATTATTACGTTCTATGTTCTATTGATATGAAAATAGCGAACAAAACAAAAAAGCAAGAGAAACGCTAACCCATTGCCCGTGTGAAAAAATAATAAATTGACCGACTTAATAATGACTGAAGTTAACTTAAAGTGATGATTATATCGTTTATAATTATAAAATATAAAGATTTGTGTCAAAAGCAATCGATTTTAGTCATTTGTTATTGAGTCGCTTATTTGGATACGATTTTAAGGGAATATATTGAATGCGTCAATTTTAGTCAACAATTTCGGTCAGTTTAATTACAGTAAGCCAGTCGCTCAATGATCAAAAAAAATAAATCGCCAAAATAGACAACACATTTTTACACGGGTCGTTATTATCCTTAGCAGGAGGATAACTTCCACTAAAAATGATTTTCTATGGTTTTTTATTACTTTTATTTGTTTTCGTTTTTTTTTTTTTTTTTTTTGGTGATAAATTTCAGACAGTCTAAAATAATAATATTTTGATTTTGCAATTATTTGTGCATCATTTTACAACTTTTTTTTCGCCTCACTTTATATACGCAATTTTTCACAGAGTATGAACAAGTAATTTTTTTTGATTTCTGTATAGGTTCGGACAAAAAGTTCCCATGAACCCGCTTTGGAACTCCTTAAAATGTGTTTAAGTTTATTCGAAAATGCTAGGATTCTTCGAAACATTTCAAGACAAGTTCATATTACATGGAATAGACTTCGAGGACCCTCTTTGGATTTTTGAACACCCCCCTCATCCTCTCTTGATTTTGACAGTGGATTTCTGTATCTGATTTCATGCGTTTAATTTAAAAATTAAATATAATATTTCAGTATGAATGCGATGACATAATTCTCAGACATTTGATTTTATCATTTGCTTCGTGAATCTTGATTTGAAGTCTGTGAATATATTTCCGCGGATATTTTGTGTCAAACAAAGAAGAAGAAAAAAATACACAAAATTGTTGTATTTTAGAAATATGGGGCAAATATTTCTGTATAGATTGCTGTATATCTGTATTCAAGTATACTTGTGTAGTATAAACACATATATATTTTAAATGTTATTCGTTACTGTGCATCAATTGTTATTTCCATACATTTTATAGCACAATATGAGAGACAAATATACAAACCATAAAGTGTGCAGTTTTTACTGAAGAATATTACGGAATAGCACTTACATTTCATATTTTTAAAATCACAAGTAATTGAAACAAATTTTACATAGATCAAAAATCAAATTGGCCATTACTGCTGAATAATTTACTTAAAAAGAATCATTCTAAGTCTACATTGTACTCATTGATCGAATTTATACATAGCTTTGTTTCAATGTTATTGATTTGAACTTTTCATAATGAGCATTTAGAAAATAAGAAATAAGGAGATTGATATCGAATGAATAAATGTTATGAAAACAAGAAAAAGAAGAAAGATTGAATGAATCAAGTCAGATTGAAGGAAAAAAAACAACGATACCGCTACGAGTATTTTTACTTGCTTGCCTCCAATAGTCCAAGTTGATATTCAACATTTATTGTTTGTGTTGATGTTCAAACTATGTTTCCAATTCCTACAACATTTCGCCGTTTGCACAAAACAACCAATATACGTTAAAAAATATTGAGTTAATTGAGTTGAACATCAACACACAGTACATACACACATATACTATATTATACACTACATACGTGCTCTGTTAGAATTGAGAATGTATAACATTCAAATGTTCACATATTGAACACGCATTGAATATAAGGTGTGCGTTACTTTGTTTTGCTCAATGTCTTTAGTTAAGAATCTATAGAAAAATAAAAAATAAGCATTTTTAAAATGCTTATGACGAACCATCAAAAATCGCAGCTTAACGAACCTCATCTAAGCGATGCACAAAATCACGTATCGAAATAAGTAACACATTAACGAATGAATAAATCATTTTTATAAATAAACGACTATAATGACCTTCATGAAGCTGTTTCCGAATGATGTTGATTAATTTTCAACAAATGTGTGTGCTTCAATCGCCCAAAACATTGATGAATGTTTGTTTGTTTTTTTTTTTTATTGAAATTCGAAACTTAAAATATTTCAGAATAAGTGCGTTCGAAATAACAGTGTCAAATTTTTCAACAACATCAAACGAATTATTTTTTCTAATTGGAAAAAAAGGAATTATCATTTCGAGAGCAATTTTATAAGCAATTCCAAATTAATAACAATACGAACCAACTAAATCTCTGAAGAAATTTCTTTATTGGAATTTTTTTTTTTTTTTATTTAAATTAGGAATGCAATCTGAAAATTGCATTAATTCATTTTTAAAATCATTCACAAACATATAAACAAATGAATTCAATTCAATGTCATAGTGAATTTTGTATAAAAAGGAAAACTTTTTATTGTTCTTTTGAATACTATGTTTATGAAATTACAATTTAAAAATTTATTATGAATGGGATGTGGATCAGAACAATGAGAATTCCTTGAAATTGACTAAAGCGTCCAAATAAATAAGCACTGAGTGTAGATGCACTGAAATTTGAAATGTCATAAATTTTCTATTGATTTGATATGTGATTAATATTTACCTGGATGGCTTATCTGATTGCTGATTTGGTTGCTTATCTGGCTGTTGAACTTGTTGCCTAAGGTTGGCAATTTTATCTTTTATTCTATCCTTAAGCATTTGAGGAATTGGTTGACCAAATTTGAAGTTACTATTAAGATATTCAGCATATTCGATTGGTGTTAAACCTTTTGAGTTTTTAAGGTCATCATCGGCTCCATTTTTAATAAGAAAATCAATAAATTGACTTCCTTTTGATCCACCGAGGAAAACAGCTTTATGCAACGGTGTAAATTTCTCAATGTTTTGTGCATTTACATTTGCATGATTTTCAACGAGAACTTTTGCAATATTCAGATTACCTAAAATCAATTTTTTGAGAAAAAAAAAATCCCATTCGAATCAAAAGAAATGATTTAAAGCATTAATCGACATAAAATACCGTGCATGACAGCTACATGCAATGGTGTTAATTTGTGAGTGTCCTCAGCATTCACATTGGCTCCCTTTTCGATTAATAATTGTGCTAAATCAACATGGTCGCCATCTAAAACGAAACGAAATCCATGCCAAATGTCATTCATTGGAGCTGTAATTTAAATAAAATGAATTAAACCTTTGGCTGCAACTTTATGTAGGACTGTATTTTTATTATTATCAATCACATGTTGAACGTCGGTATCTTGCTCAATTAAGTATTTTGCCACATCCCATCGACCTGGAATGAACAAATTTTAAAATTACACATTCATGGTGGTGCACAGGATGACCTCCTTCCTTAAATTGTTGGCTTATGGAAGGGGGTTCAAATGACAAGTGATCACAAAAACTTACCCCAACCAATGGCTGAATTAAGAAGCGCCGTATTTTCATTTTTCCTTTGCTTTGTTATGAGATATTTCACCATATCCAAATTACCTGGATTTTTTTTTTTATGTTTCGCGAACATGATATTTTGCAAACCATGTGAATACATCAAGAAATGAATGAAGAATGGAAGAATAAAATGTGCCATTAAATTGCCTTACCACAAGTTACAGCCTTGAAAATTGGCTTCATTTGTGTTGTTGAATCAACTAATTCAATTTCAGCACCACGAGCAACCAGAATCTCAGCTATTCGCACATTTACTACAAAACAGAATTATCGAATTAGATTATTTTTCCATCATCTGCATGGGTTCCCAGGGGTTCTCCATAGATTATCATCACAGGGTTCTCTTCGACCCCCCCCCCCCGTATTAAACCCCCCCCCCCCGTAAGAATGACATGGAACCCCTTATTATTATTATTTTTTTTTCTGTATCTATATGAATTAATGTATTTTATTTGCATACTTGCTCCGTCATTTGGAAATTTAGGAACACATTTATCAGCTGCGTGAAAAATAAGGTTTAATTCTTTGAATACCATTAGGTTGTCAGGATTAATGCATTTTCTAACAAGGTGTTCTGTTGAATTAAGATCATCTAAAAAAAAAATGAATCAAAGTATTTAGAGTTTGATTATTTAAAATTGAAATAAATTTCATCTTACTAGTTTCGACGGCTTGAATTAGCAATGATTTCCAATTTTCATTTTCACATTCTTTGGTTTTCAATTGTGCTGCGTACAATAATTATTAAAAAAAAAAAAAAAAATAATGATGCTCTTACATTATCAAATTTATGCATGAAACAAATTTAAAATTCCAAAGTTACCAATTTTGTCAATAACCGGATAGCGATTATCATCAACTTTTGCATCGGCTCCATACTTAGTGAGAAGATCGATGAAATATTGTTTCAATTCTTTGCCTAAGAAAAAAGAAACGTCATTGAATTATTATTATTCGAATAGCTTTGCAGATTGGCATGAATGAAAACTCACTCAAATCGACAGCCATATGAAGTGGCTTGAGATTATTTTCATTTTCCGCGTTTACATTGGCATTATTTTCGACGAGAATTCGTGCAACAGTTGGATTTTCTGAAAATCAAATTAAGATGGCTATTTAAAATGAAAAAAAAAAAAAAAAAAAAAAAACAAATAGAGAATTGACCGGCATTTACGTTGGAGAATGGCAAAATGAAGTGGTGTATTTTTATTTGAATCTTTGGCATTCACATTGGCTCCTTTTTTAATCAATAATTCGGTTATTTCGCCATATTTATCATCTAAAATTTGAACGAATGCATGAACAACAAACAATACAGTCATTGAAACTAAATTTTATCACATTACATCCGACACACAGATGAAGTGGTGTGATGCCCAATTTGTCATTAGCATTTAGATCGGCACCATTTTCAATTAAAAACTTTACTCGTTCCCATTTACCAGAATTGAGCTTCGTGGCCATGCTTAATGCAATAAATAGCGGTGTAATTCCATCAGAATTTCGTGCATTTATGTCAGCACCTTTTCTTAATAAATATTCAGCCATTTTGTAATGACCTGAAACGTTTTTTTTTTTTTAAATTTCATAAGATTTTGCTTTGCAAATATCATAAATTACACTAATCGACAAAATTTGACAGATTGAGTAACCCACGTCCTAACTCGTTATAATAGAAGTTTTGATGGAGATTCAATGTACCAAATTTTGTCGATTAGTGTTATACAAAGTTTATTTAGATTATCGCTTTTAGAAAAAACAAATTTCAATTACCACAAAATAAAGCTCGGGTAAATGGTGTCATTTCCAATGTTGGTTCTTTTTTCTCAATATCAGCACCATGTTGAATCAGAATTTCGGCTATTTTCAAATTATCTAGAAAACATTTTTAATGAATTGCGTCATATAAATAATTTACAAGCATTTTGAACTGACGTTAGTTGTAATACACTCCGATATGCAGCTAGTTTACGGGAAAAATGCTTTTTTATTCATTCATTTAACACATGCTTATTTACATTTTCATATGTATAGTTCTATGTATAGAACAAAGACATGGTTTAATGAGCACACTTGAGAAATCGAAAAAAAGCAACATCAAAGCATCGTAACACATAGAAAACACTTTACACTGAAAGTTGGAACGAAAGTATTATGTAAAAGGCTTTAAGATTGATATTGACACTGACTAAATTGCGAATATTTTTGCGCAAACTTGTTGACTGACAATCGGCGTATATTTTTTTTTTTTTCGATTTACCATTGATGTCATATTGTAATCGTTTATCACACTTATCAGCTGCAGTAAAAAGTAAATTATAATTGTCTAATACGGATGATTTTTTAACACATTTCTCAATCAGGAGTTTGGTCGCATTAAAATCATCTGAAAAATCCAAACGAAAAGATTATTAATTCGTTTTGTTTCTTTTTGTTTTTTTTGGAGTCTGAAACATAACAACTAAACAATGAAGGTCAATGCGAAATGTTTTGCATACATTTTCAAGTAGTTAGTTCGTCATGTCATGGTAACATTTTCAGTTTCAACATATTCAAAAAATCAAACTTACTGGTCATAACAGACATCTTTAGAATAGTTTCCCATGTTTCTTTGTCGCATTCACCGTCACTCCTATATTCTATGCGCAAATGAAATAAAAATTCAATTTTAAATGAATTAACTAAAATGAGTAGAATTGCAATTTGTATTTTGTTTTTTTTTTTTTTTTTATTGAAATTCATTGAGAATTGTCAAAGAAGAGAATTTGTTCCCCTTTAAATGAAATATTCTTAAGAATTTCCTCCAACAAATACAAATGGGAAATTGAAAAAAAAAAACTTTCATTTCAAAATACACAAAAAAAATCGATGAAAAGAGACAAAAACGAACTTCTTAAACATTTAGACATGTTTGTAGTGTGATATCAGAATGATATGTTTATAGTGTGAGCAGTTGCTTTGTTTTTGTCAACGCATACGCTTTGTTATTTTCAATACAGAGAAAAACTTTTTTCAATCGCCAAACGCAAACACTATATCAACCGAATAATTCCTATTGCTCTCAAGAATTGTTCAGCAGGTGGCGTTTCATTGTGTATTTTCTCCGTTTTAACAATTTGTACGCTGTGTTTGTATTTGCATTTTCTTTCTATATAAATATATCGTTTAATTATTTTTGGCATTTTTCGCGAATATAAATGTCTATTTGTTGGACATTCTATATGAAACACATTGAATTCCACTACCTTCATTACGTTGAGCAACAGACACCGTCAATATAACACTGAATAAAATGGCAACAAATGTATGCATTATCGCCAAATTTTCTTTGAATTAATCAAACAATTTGGTTACCACAAATCACATAAATTCGAAAATAAACGATTGAAGCATGAATTGACTTGAAGCATGAATAGATTTGACTCTTAAATGTTGGAATTGAAAAATATAATTTCTATTTAGATTACACAATTTAATTTTTTTTTTTTTTTTAATTGGAAATATGAAAAGAGATAACCGTTATGTGCGGCTCTCAACTACCGACTAAATCGTAAAACGTTAAACCATCTGAATCTACTTAAACGGAGCATTTAAAAATAGACATTTTTTGCGCGTATTCTATATTGACAATATCGACGCAATATTTTTTTTTTTTTATTTTTTTATTTTTGCACAGCCTTGAAAACAAAGAGTTCTGAGTGTGATTGAGTTATAATACGAATCATGTTTCAAAATTGCCAAGGGGAAAAATATTCAATTAGTGTTATGTCAAAAATTATTGAATTTGATGGTAAAAAAAATCCAAATAATTTCAAAGAATTTTTGTGTAAATTCATAAAATTCAATAAAATGCCTAAAATGTAATAATGCAGTTACATTAGCAAAGAAATTCATTGCCTCTTACGCCATCTCCACGAGTACAATGTGAATTTGAATGAATATTAAACAAAATTGAAATGGTTCATACAGTGGATTCTTATGCCGTGGTCAAGTTCATCAACGATCGATTAATGTACTACGGTATAAGTCGTGAGGTGTTACATCGCAAGCATTCTCTATCATATATACACTGAATTGCACATACACCATATCGAAATGCAATTTCTTGAAATCAAAGCTCTTCACATGTTAAAACATACAACGAATGCCAACAGTGATCATAATGATAGACTTTTCTTGCCGGAATGTGACAACATTTGGTATATTGTAAAATATCGAATTATGTGGAATTCTTTGAAATTACTGGGATTTTTTTTTTTCGCATTAGGTTGCGCTATTCATAATATATTGATTCATTCTACCCCTTGGTGAATTCTCAAAGTTATAACGATTGTTTACTATTATTTAATCATAAATTTGAGTTGCGTTCGCAGATGCGGATAATTAGCGATAGAAGATTATGTTTCTTTTCAAACAAAATATAAATTTCGGACAGAATGCTATAAGAATTCATTAAAGACAAGAGAACTGAAAAGAATTGGCAAAAATGCTTTGCCAAAGGAAAAAATACATTCTGACACCGGCGAGCTAAAAGGGGTAAGGGTGTAGATATGCGTAAAAATCCATAGGAGACTCTTGAAGAAACATACCAAAATTTCATTCATCATTTTTTGTATTGAATATTTGAAGAGCAAAAAACATTGTTGCAAAAATTGCTAATTTTAAATTGTTACAAAATCCTTCCTACATTTAGTGTGTCCTTGAAAACCGTTCAGGGAATATCATCAATTTATTGAAATTTAAATGAAGGACTTTTATGAAGAGTTTCTATGAAGAGTTTCTATGAAGGGCTTCGTACGCATGCAAGTTGAGAATATTTTACGATGCAAACAATGTATAACGGTGAGTTTCTCAATATGATATGAATTATCAAGATCAACACTGATTGATGAATAAAGAAATTTACAATTTAAAGAGCCAATTAATTGATTAAGGTCTTTAGTATTTGTCGATCCAAATTTTTCCTGAAATTCAATCCAAATGTTTTAATATACAATTACATTTTACTGGTTTTCCTTCAAACTGAGGCCCATTTTCATGCGAACAAATGTATAAATAGCATTGAAAAGTAAAACAAATAGAAATTATCTGTAAATAGTACTGATATATAGACTAGTTGGTGAATCAAGCACTTGCGCATTATGGTTGTTGACATAAAATCATCACAGTAAAACTATAAAACGCTTCTTTTATACTATTTGTACATTGAGCCCTATTTCAAAACAATGATTGTCAATTAAGTGAATGAATGAATTTCATGAAAGAGAAAATGGGAAAGAGAGTGAGAGAGGGTGAGGGAGGGTGAGGAAGGGTGAGGGAGAGTGAGAGAGAGTGGATGAAAGTGAATGTAAAATGAAAATGCAAAAATTGTTCGAAATTTGAAATAATTTTTATTGATTCAATAATTTCAAGATTTTAATTGTATTTATAAATGTTTACTAATTGCCACATTATCGAGCAACAATTGATTGAAGTCTAAATTGGTTTGGTTATAAAACTTTGGAAAAACGGGAAATTAAAAAAAGAAATTAAACAATGAAAAACGAAAGTAAAACACAAATCGAAACAATTGTGAAATATTGGAAAATGTTTGGTGAATGAATTGATTCGATATTCATCATTGAAATACTGTGTGAAATCGATTTTCGGTTAACAGTTTTGCAATGAACGATTTATTCGATGTGTCAATTCTTCCACGCATGTGTGTTCGATTCAGTGAAGTTTGATTTTTCTTTTTTTTTTTTTGGTTAGCTGCTTCCAATCGATTCAATGCATTTGAATATTCCCGTTGATCTGAATGCATCTCATTGCGATTGAATGCATTTCAAGTTGATTCGATCGATTATTCCTAGCTAATCATTGTGTGAGAGCATATATTTTATCAGTCATTTATTATGTAAATCTAAACGATGTTTAAGATACGAAAGGCTTAAATCTCAAAGGCGAATTTAATTTGTAAAGGCTTATTTTGGTATGGAATTTAAAAATTAATTTTTTAAAAATGAAAAAAAAAAACATAAAAAATTAATAATAATTTTAGCTTTAGCACCAATCTTCATCACTTTGACGATTAAAGACTGGCTCTGCATTTTTGTATGTACTAATGGAAGTTGATGGATAAAAACCGCCCGATCTACCAATTGCCAATGCAGCTTCAAACGATAGAGGTGAACTAGGTGTTGCCAAAGCTTCCATTCTGTAAAAACAAATTTTTTTTTTTTTTAGAATATTTTCAATTGATAATTTTTCATTAAAAATAAAATGAATTATTAACATGGGTTCTGACACGAAACCCGGGTCAACACAGGGTCACACTCTTTCGCGCGCTAGGAGCTTGGAACCCCCTAGAAAAATTCAATTTTTTTAAAATTATTGGAATTTTCATGTGTTTCTTGGGGGACCCTTATGAATTTTTGCGCCTGATAACCAATCTGGTAAGCAGATACCACCCCTCCCCCCTCTTCCTAGTTCGCCGGTGTCAGAACTCAAGATTATTATGCACGAATTAATATACCTCTCTCTATCGAGCTCATGCTCAAATTCTAATTGCCGTTCATACAGTTCACGTTCACGATCGTGAAAATGATAACCAACAATATTGTCATCTAAACTTGTGCCGTAAATATATCGATTGTGCATCGCAGTTGGTGCATGTGAAAATGAATGGACACTATGTGGTGTGGCGACTGAATGATGTAACGGTCGATAGAACTGAAACAAGATTTTTTTTTGTTTTTTTTTTTGAATTTTCAAAATTCATTTGAAAAATGTGAAATTTTTTTTTTTCAATTTATTGTGAACTTACGAGCGTTGGACTTGGATTTAATGCTGGAAAACGAGCATTTGATTGTGGTAGTTGCAAATTAAATGGCTTTGGTGCCGACGGTAATCGACGTTGGTAAATGCGTCGCACATGATAATACTGATGAATATCATCACCTGGAAATTTTCAAAATTGCTTAAAAATAACTTCAATGTGATCAATGTTTGGAAAACTTATTCTAAAACAATAAACTATCTAATCTAACACAAAAAAAAGAACCAAATTAATTTGAACTTGACATTATTTGAATTCAGTCTAATGGTCAATTCCAAATGAACGACAATTTTTTTTTTGTATTTTGTATTTTTGTTTTTGTTTTTGTTTTTTTTTTTTTCAATTCACAAAATTATTGATTGTGATTTTTTTTGTTAGTAGGAATGTTTGAAGACAGTGGTTTGGATACCTTCAGTTCGACGAAGAGTGTATTGAGCTGGACTAGGTGAACGTGACCTGGTTCCAAGATTCGTATTTCCAAAATAATGATCAGTGTCATCGTAACGATATCTATCACTACGCGATGGTGAATGTGTCGGACTGGATGAAACTGACCATGTATCTAAACGAGTCCCAAATAATTGCCAATAATTCACATTGAATAGACCAAATGTTGTTGTTTTTTTTAAAAAAAATTCGAAATTAATCGTAAACATTGAACTTATAAATCGAAAATTGAAAATTGAAAATTAGAACAAAAAAAAAACTATGAATTTTGTTTACCTCTGTAGGGCACATTGCTGCGTCGATATCGACTACGACCCCGTCGTTTTTCTTGAATAAAATCTATCGATTCATTTCGTTCATATCGATCAAAATCACGTTGAGATTCATCTAGCTCTCTTCTAAATATTTTTGAAAAATTACAATCATTTAAGGTTTGAATTTATTGAAAATGACAATCGACTATCAAATTAATTAAATTAAAAACGTTTAATTTTCACCTTGTTCTCGGTGACATCATCATGTCAGCGTCATCAATTGGCACTTCCAAATCTAGTGGCATCTCATCTACGGCAATGTGATCAACTCCTAATTCGGTTAATTTTAATGCCTACGAAATATTTCGAAAAATAGAAAAAAAAAACTCAAGTCAAAATAGTACATTTAAACAAAATAGAAACTTTTTTGAAATAAATAGAAAAGAAAGAAATCACTTACGCCCAAGTGAGATTGTACTTTGCCAAATCGTGTCGTACGCCATGATTCTAGTATCAACTGTCCCGCATAGATTTTTCCAGTTGAAAGTATTCTTTTTTCCCCTTTTTCTCGTCGAGGCACCAACAAATCGGTCATTTTATCGGCCTGCAGTGGCCAAATCATTCGGATTGTATCACGAAGCTCATCATCAGCGATATCCATCTCTTCGGCTACAGTAAAATGTAAATATTCAACATTTTTTTTTTTCAAGTTATGAATTATTTGATAGAAAAATTTCCTATTTATAAATAAAGGATTTGTTAAACTTGAAAAAACATTACAATGGTAAACATTCTTTATAAATTCATAAATTTATAATAAATGTTAAAATAATTTTGCCCGAAAATAATGAAAAAGGGAAAAATTTAAAACAAAAATTAAAATGAAACTTACGCGTTCTCATTTTGATGGCTAAATTTTCTCGAATCAATGCAAAAAGTGTTGTTGTAAAACCGACCCTTTTTTCTTCGTCCATCGGCATATTCATTCGGATGAGCTTTTTGTATGCAACACGATTTGGGCATTTATTACCGAAACCCAAAGGTGGTTCGATACTTTTTAACATTTCGTACACTTTTTGAATGTGCAATTTTCCACTAAAGAAAACCATTGAAAAATATTGTTTTTTTTTTCTTGGTTGAAAAATTGTTTTCTATTTGGAATAAATCGACACCGGATTTTATATTAAATAATACTTACTCAGCACTCAAATCATATTCTCCCCAAACTCTAACGAATTCATCCAAATGATGAGCACCCAAGATGCTTGAGTCTCGGGTTAAATAGTCAAAGTTGTCCATAATAACCGCTACGAACAAATTTAACATCTGGACAAAAATCAAAGATCAAAATGGTCAATTAGTGACATTCATATGAAAATGAAAATTCATTAGCAAAACATTTAAAACGGTACGAATGATATATTTGTCGGAAAAAGAAAAATTGTGTAAATTTGGCTTCGTACCAAAAATGAGCACAAAAAGATGAATGAAACAAAATATCCGTAGGCCATCGGTGAGCCGCACTCTTTATCTCCAGTTTTGCCAGTATCTGGATCACATTCGCCCGGTAAACACGCCAACATTATGCTATTCCATGCTTCTCCTGTCGCGCAACTGAAATAAATCATGTTTTGATGGGATTTTAAAAATTTTTTTCTCTCAACATTCGAATCGTTTTCATTTTTTTTTTTTCTTTTTCTGATCTCTCCGCAGTGAATGTTGTAAAAAAAAGAATTTTGAAAAAAAAAACGACTCACCGAAAGAGTAGCATCAATCCAGCAAGAAATGTTTGAAAATTGTTGTGTCGATTGATTTCTGAGTTTGGATCGATTTTGAGATTTCCGAAAACCTATCAAAATTTGTTATTAATTGTTTCAATTTTTACGAAAATCAATAAAAATGTCTAAATTTTTATTTTTTTTTTTTTCGAAAATAAACTAACCTGCATTCCAACCACAGAATATATGAAAAACAGCATCGCAATCAATAGGCACACATATGGCAGGGCTTTGAATGATTGAACAAATGTCCACAGTAGTATTCGTATGGAGTAACTTTGTCGCAACAATTTGATGAGCCGTGATGCACGGAACAATCGCAAAAATCCCAGATTGAATGTATTCGCCTAGTTTATTTTGGTAGATTCAGTGGAGTAGGAGTAGTTTTTTTTATATGTGTGAGTTAAAATGCGAAAGAAAAATTCTCTAATAAGAAGAATCAAATTCACTGCATTTATTCAGCCAAAAGCACGAAACATGCGAGATTAAAATGCGATGAAAACTGTAAAATTCGATTTGTGTGTTTTTGTGTGAAATTGAAAATTAAATTAATGATTAGTGCTAATTTACCAGATCAGCTTAAAACTCAAAATGCTACAAAAATAAAGTTTTTTTTTCTTTTGTTTTTTTCTTTTTTGTTTATATATTTTCATTAAAAATATGAACAGGTGAGAGTTTTATTTTTAGCAAATTTTGTGTGAATTTTAGTGTCCGAATTGATACTTGCCACCCACGCCATAAACTGTTCCGTACTCTGTATGTCATTGTAGTTCACCTGAAAGTAATTTTATTTCGATTGGACAGTAAATTAATTATTTGAACAATATTTTGTGAATATTGACGAAAAAGAAAAAAAAAATAAACAATTTTAATCAAAAATAAATTCTCAAAATCGAATTTTTTTCCATCAAATTTCTTTTTTTTTTTCTAATCAATTTTGTTCCAAACATTTTCAAATTTTAACAAAAAACTAAAAAAAAATTTTTGAAATAATTCCAAAGTCACCTTCTCTTTGATGTCAACCTGCGAAAGAGAATAACTCCATAAATATCATAACTCTTATTGATTTAATGTATAAAAAAGAACATAGATTCTGACACCGGCGTGCTAGGAGAGCGGATTGTGTGGGCTCAGGTCCAAAAATTCATAGGGGTTCCACCAAAGAAAGATACCAGAATTTCAATAAATTTGTGTATTGAAAAATAAAAAAAAAAGGTCGAAATTTTTGAAGATCAAAAAAAGTGGGGGGAGGTGGACAAGAGAGCCCTGTATCAGAACCTATTAAAATGGATAAAATATAAAAATATCGACATTACTGTGAATTCTGAAATGACTGCATCGACAATGCTGCCGATCACAGTGATGAAATCAAATGTATTCCAAGCATCTTTGAAGTAATTCTGTTGAAGAAAATAGAATAAGACAAGTTTCATAGGAATATGGAAGATGTTTTATCTACCTTAATTCCAAATCCCAAAATTTTTAAAATTGATTCAATGGAAAACAGCGTGGTAAATACAATATTGATGTATCGCATAACTCGATCAAAACTTTCCGATTGTCCATGAGACTGAAAGATCATTTTAAAAAAATAAAAATTGATTTAGACGAAAATGTGTAATTTACGCTTATATCGGTAATATAAAAGCAAACCTTCATCATCAACAGCAACGTATTGAGTACAATCAACAGCATAATGAAGTAATCGAACGGCTGTGAAACGACCATCGTCCATACTTTGTATTTGAAATGTTTCTGCATTGGTGGTATGTACGTAGCAAATGGTCTTGCATTGATGGCAAAATCAATGCACGATTTCTGTAATTAAATAAATTCCGTTAAAAAGGCAAAAAAAAAAAAAAAAATTAATTACAAATTAAATTCTCTTGAAATGTTTAGAATAATACAAACCTGATTTTTATCAATTCCGCCATCTTGAAGTTCAGCTTCTCCTTGCTCTTGAAATGTGATGATAATCAATGCGACGAATATGTTGACAAAGAAAAATGGAAATACAACGAAGTAGACGATATAAAAAATGGACATTTCCATTCGATAATACGGAATTGGTCCTTTATTTTCGAAACTGGCTGCCATTGAATTCATCAAAACGCTGGAAAGCGAATTTCAATAAAAAATAAAATCAATTTTTTTAAATAATTTCTGAATTTCAGGAAAAAAAAATTTGGATTTCAAAAAAAAAAAAAAAAAAAAAGATTAAACTTTTATCAGTTTTCAAATGAAACTTACGTTGGCCAACCTTCTGTTGTCTGTACAGCGAATAGTGTTAACATAGCCGATGCGACATTGTTGTAATGAAAGCTTTGTTTGTCCCATTTACGTTCTTCAACTGTTGGTAAAATATCGCCGGCCTTGTACACGAAGTATGATCCCCTATTTTTGAAAAATAAAAAATAAAAAGTGAATATCGATAATAACGAAGCAAATCAAAACAAATTAAATGATTTTACTCACTGGCAATCTTTTTCGTTGTGCTTACTATCATCGTTGCAGAAAAAAAATTTCCCATTAAACAGTTGAACGCCAATAACAGCGAATATAAACTGAAACAGCAAATATACGATCAAAATATTGACAACATTTTTCAATGAGCCGACAACACAGTCAAAAACAGCTTTTAGCTTGGGAATACGCTTGATGGTTTTTAACGGTCGCAATACACGAAGTACACGAAGAATTTTCATTGTGGCACTTTTGGATGGGAGAGATTATTGTACAGATTTATTAGAGAATTCAACTAGTTTGATTTAAGGAAAAATTAGGAAAATTAAAAAAAAAAAAAAAAAAAAAAAAATGGAAAAAGTTGAAATGATGAAAACCGCGCGGGAATTACAAACACAAAAATTCAATAAAGAACAATTCAATTAGGAAATCAACATACAAAAATTTGAATCCAAAACTGAGCAATGCGCAAACAACGACCACCATGTCCATAATATTCCAAAATTCGCGTAGATAACTGCCCGGATGAAAAATCAAGCCCAAATCAATGATTTTCAATACCATTTCAACTGCAAATACTGCGGTAAAAATGTAATCCAATTTTTCCAGAAATAAATTTCGTGGTGAATGTTCGACAACTGGATCTTCAGCCGCCAATGCAATTGATGAAAATCCAATGAATATCATTATGAACCAATCGAAAAATCGATAGTTTACAAACCAGTGCACGCCACAACGGATTCTGTTAACAAATAGATCAATTGTGGTAATATATGAATAAACCAGAAATTTATTATGAAATTATGAAAACATATTTCAAATGCCAACAATTTAGGGGAAAAAAGAGAAAAAAAAAAAAAACTCACGGATTTGTCGGTGATAAAATAAACATGCATGAATATGGAATCATTGGTTTTGGTCCAGACTCATCTTCATCTGGTATTTTTGGTTTTTCTTCTTCTTCTTCTGATTTCGCTGTTCCAACATTTGGATCATCCGATTTCATATTATCACCTTGTAGCGCTTCCATTTCTTTTTTTAACTCTTGTAGCTGCTTTTCTCTATCTTGTTCCGCTTTTCCTTCTTCGGCAGCTGTCAATTCTTGTGCATTCGCTAAATTATCAACAGCAATAGCCAAGAAAACATTCAACAGCGTATAATTGCCGAACAGTGTTAGGATGATAAAGTATCTGAAGAAGAGGTAAAAAAAGTGATTGCTTGTTAAAAAATTGGTTGCTTGGTATTTAAAAGAAAAAAAAAACAAAAAAAATTCAAAAAATTATCAAACGAAAATTGAGAAAAAATTTAATTATTGAAATCAAATGGAATTTTCAAGAAAAAAAAAAAGATTTAAAATGTTTACAAATTTTAACAAAACTTGAAAATTCTCAAATTTTTCTAAAAAATTTCAAATTTCTTATAAATCTTAACAATGTAAAAACAATAAATAAAATTAAATCAAAAAAATTATTCGGAAAATATGTTGAAATTAGTAAAAAAATTGAACATCAAAAATATGTTTGATTGAGAAACGGGAAAATTTGAAGAAAAAAAAAAAACAAAATGAGAAAGAATCTCAATGAAAACATTTCAGAAACATACGTTGAGTAAATCATTCCATTTCCATTAATGCCGCCTTGTGATTCAATGCCCATGTACATGACTTCATTCCAATCTTCGCCGGTGAGAATTTGAAATACGGTCAAAAGTGCAATGCCAAATGTGTTAAAATTGGAAGACGGTGTGCCCTCTTCAAAGTTAAAATTACCGCCAAACAATTGCATACCTTTGCAAATAAATTTCAATTGGAATATAAATGAGAATTTAGAAGTAGAAAATAGCAAAAAAGAAAAAATTAATAATAAAATGCTTACCAAGCATTGCAAAGATCATAATGAATAAGAAAAGTAGAAAAAGCAATGAAATGATGGATCGCATTGAGTTCATTAAAGAAATGACAAGATTTCGCAATTCCGACCAATAAGCGGTTATTTTAAAAATGCGCAATAGACGCAAAGCACGTAAAACCGAAAATCCAAATGAATCCCCTTTAAAATATGACCAAATAATTTCAAACAATGAACCGAATATGACAATACAATCGAAGCGATTGAATGATGATTCAAAGTATTTTGATGGTCCAATTGCGTAGATTTTTATACAAGTTTCCGACATAAATAGTGCCAGGAAGACATATTCCGTATAAACTATAGAAATTTAAATTCGTTTCAATGAATTAATATGTTTTTCAATTAAAAACAAAAAAAAAAAAATGACATAAAAATAACGAACAAACTTACACAAAAAATCAGATAAAAATTGCGGTTGATCGTAATGCTCTACGGCTACAGTGACTGTATTTAAAAATACCAAAACAATCACAAACCAGTAAAACCACTGCTGTTTTACTGTATGTCGAATCCAAAAGCGAAAACGCTTTTCAGCCATCCAAAAACTGCCTTCACGTTTTTTCTTATTCTTTGAATCTGAAATAAAAAATTTTCAAAATGATAATAAATATAAAGTTTTACCCATAGGTTGTGACACCGTTGAGCTCAAGGGGGGGGGTGGTGGTCTTGGTTCCCGATCAGAAATCCAGAATGGGTCTCTGAGGACTGAAGTTTTCATTCTATTTGTCTTAATATTTTTCAACTTTAGCACTTTTTGAACAATTTTTCAAGGAGGACTTGAGCATCAAAGAGGGGGGTTGTGTGAAAGGAACCCTGTGTCAGAACCTATGAGTTTATCTCAAAAACAATAGAATTGAATGTGAACCTTCATCATCAAATGTACTGTCATCCTCAGTGTCTGTTGATTTTGTCTTATCGGCAGCATTCAATTTACGTTTTTTCAACGCATTTCGACGGCGCACTGAATTGAAAGTATTTTTTGTTTTATTCCAATTTTTCTTGTAAATAATTTTTAAATTGAATGAATTTACCATTGAATATATGTTGCCTCTCTTCATCAGTGGTGCGTTCTTCAGCCAATATCACTTCCTCTTTAGAATTAAAATTCCAAATAAAATTCAAAAGATATTTTAATACAAAATTTATTGAGAAAAAAAAAAACAAAACAAAACCAAATTTCAATGAAAAATATTGAAAAAAAAAAAAGACAAAAACCAAAACAAATCAAAAATTGAAAGAAGAAAATGGAAAAAAGAAAACTGAAAACTCAATTGTTACCCGCTTTGCACACCCATTCAACGTAACCATCCAATTCTCGTTCGACTTGCTGCGCCAGACGTAATTTTATGAATTCCTGTCTATTTTCAACTTTTTCACGTTCTTTTGCAAATTCACTAAAAATATACCAAATTCCATAAATTGGCTCTGATATTTGTGGAAAAAAATGAAATAAACATCTTCAATATGCTTCTATTTACCCGCTCAAAACGCCCAGAATTAAATTTAACATGAAAAATGATCCAATTATTATCAGCGGAATAAAGTACAACCAATTGTATGTTGGACCAAGCGCATCATTTGTCTAGAAACAAAAATGTCGATTTTAACAATTTCAAACACAACAGATTTGAGCAATGAAAATTGTCATTTTTTTTTTGAAAAATTGTCGTTTTGTCTTTTGTAAAAAAAAAAATCCAATTTTAATTTCTCCAATGTCACATTTTTAAATTGATCTATTTGGATTTAATTTTATAAAGAATAAGAAACTTTTTTTTTTGTACTAAAACAAGGGAAACAATGAGATGTTAATATACCCAGTACATGATAGGCGTCCATCCTTCCATAGTAACACACTGAAAGACAGTGAGCATAGCGAAGCCAATATTGTCGAAACTTGTGATTCCTAAAAAACGAAATTATTTGTTTAAAAAAAATCTCCGAAAATTTCGCATAAAGTAGGAAAAATACCTTTATTTGGACCAACCTAAGAGGAAACAACAAAGAAAATGTCAATAAATTCAGTAATAATTGTGAATATTCTAAATATCTACTAAATGTATGTATAAAAAGGGTTATATTTGGTCATAGATACTAACCCATCCCTCAAAACAGATGCTGACATTTTCTTCACAGTGATTGGCGCCGGGCTTATTTTCCAAATTACACGGAACATCTTTGTCATTCTCTTGAACCGTTTCCCCTAATTAGATGATAAAATTATATTAATTTTAATTTTTCGATTGAACTCCTTTCCCTTTTTTCTACATTTTCGACTCGCTTTCATTTCTCTTTTTTCTCGAATTTTCCACTTGACTACTCATCAAACCATTGAATTATCTTTATGTTCCGTTTCATTCATACTCACATCTATTTTCTATATTATAACAGCTATTGTGTAAAGTGCCCGAATAGAATTCTAATCCAATGATGGCAAATATGATGATTGCAAATAAAACAAGTAATGCAATTTGAAGCAGTGGTGCCATTGCTTTTAAAATTGAAAAAAGTACAACTTGAAGACTTGGTACACGAGCTACCAATTTTAATGGTCTTAAAACGCGAATCGCCCGCAAAATTTTGAGATTCATCCTGCCCCGAAGTGCCGGAATCATTGTAAGAAGTCTAAATTAATACAAAGAAGACAAAGAAGAAAAAAACAATCAATGTTCATCGATTTAAATCAGACATTGATTAACACTGACTTGATCAGCGTCAGGAATTATCGTTAGTAATTATTTCATTGCGTACCATACGTAACATTGCTGTGCAAGCGCATCCGTATAGTGTGAATCAATTTCATTACAAAACTATCGTTGCATTTCTTTCGTTAGATGCACGCATACAAATGATATTTAGCATTCACACTATATGGACACGCTTACCCAGCGACGTTATATATGGTACGCAATGAAATAATTACTGACGATAATTCCTGACGCTAATCAAGTTACTAATCGTCAGTGTTAATCAATGTCTGATTTAAATGACAAAATAATGCCTAATATCATTGGCCAAATAAGAAAAGTTAAAACCAAAAAAAAAAAAATGCAACTCACGCTGATGTAATAACAACAAAATCCATGATATTCCATACATCCCTAAGATACGAATTGGGATGTAAAACCAGACCATTAGCGATAATTTTACAAACGGCTTCAACAAGAAAAATGCCCAAAAAAACTGGTTCAGCTTCTTCAAGTTGCATTGCTAACGGTGTGCGATCACCGTCCGGCAAATGTTCTTCCATTGCCATTGTAACGCATGTGCAAATAATTGTTACTAAAACTGTATATTCAAATGGTGGCCATTCGATGAGAAATTTAAATAAACGTCGAATTGGATTTTTATCACCGAGTATAAAAAGGGATGTTGGGCCGGGTTGCTGTTCATCAATTGCCCCTTTTTTCTTCTTCTTCGATGGCACCACATTCACTTTGACATTTTGTCCAGAATTCGTTGTGGTCGCTGTCATTTGAGTATCGACTTTTGCACCAGATGACGAAGCAACACTATAATTTAATCGTTGTAATTGTTGTTTGTTGTTGTTGTTGTTGTTGTTGTAGTTGGAGTAAATGTTTCCAAAAAGAATGGACAATTAATTGAAATTTTTTTGGGGAAAATCTTCTTATTCCTATAAATATGTTTTCCAACATAATAAAAATGTAATGAATAATTTCAAATGACGACAGTCTTCCGCCTCAATGCAAATCAAATAGAAAAACAATGAAATGAATGCAACAACAACAAAACCAAGAGCTAAAAACTCATTTTCTCGCAACCAACCAAAAAACAATTCACGACTTTGGCATAATATTCCAAGTTTATTGCACTGAACATAACCTTGATGCTCACACATGTTCGAGTCAATCCAATTATCCGACGGGGTTATGAGGATGGCATTCGGCCAAACAGTTTTAGTCCATACACTCTCACACAATGTTCTCTTTGTTTTTTTTTTTTTTTTTCGTTTTTGTTTTTTTCTATCTTCTGGTATTTTCGTTCACAAGCTCATTTTCAATATATGCGAATGTAATTTATGTTACAGATTTATTATTATTGAGAGCAAATTTGATTTGAAGAGATGTGCAGCGCAAAATGCAAGCAAAACAAATGAAGAAAAAGAGAGAAAAAAGAAAAAATAACAATTCATTGCATTGCTGTCGCTGACATATAAAATTCATTCAAACTATTTTGTGTGCTTAAAAGGCTCTGTGACCGATTTATATTGTGAAAATATTTCCCATTGTTTTATTCATTTTTTTCGTATGAAAAAGCTGGATATTTTTGTCACATTTTCTTGTTTCACAAGCAAATTATTTTCAATAGAAAACATTTCACGATTGAATACACTGAACATGATTTTTGCATGAAAATAAAACAATGAAAACTAGAACACTGGAATTTTTTTCTTGGTTTGTTTTTTTTTTTTGTTTTTTTGGTTTTTCGTTTGTTTGTTGAGATAAAACACTTCTTGTCTGATATTTTACTGAACAACTGCACAATTCATACTGTTTTTCTTCACACAAACAACAAAGTATGCACATTACACAGATCAATTTTCTTCAATCTTTACGTGTAAAAATCATTTATTTATCCTTTATGCCGCATTCTCATTCGTATTCCAATTTATGATTATTGTGTGGATTGAATTTCAATTCCAGAATGGCTTAAAAATTAAATGAAATTTGGAATAATACGGGGAGAAAGAAAAAAATTAAATAAATAGCGTCTCAACCGATAGCGCGACATCCCAGTAACAAAAATTTTTTTTTTATGGGTCAATCTTAATATAGGTCACTCAACCGCGCTGAAATGTCGTTGAACTCGACAAATGGAGAGCGACACTCTTTCGGTGTATGTCTGTATGAATGTGAGTTTTGGAGAGAATTCGGCAAGAATTTAAACGCATTTTTTCACCGAAAAAACCGTTTGACACACAATTTCCAAACTATTTCAATTTCTAACTGCAGATTTTCTAAATTTGTAACATCACTTTTTTTTTTGAAGTTTTCTTTCATTTGTTTTTTCTCACAATTTGTATGGATTTGTGGTATTTTGATGTTTTGTTGAATTCAATATTCGTACAATTTTACTGGACGGTGCAATTTTAATGCAATTTTATGCAAGTGAAACAATGAGGAGACACACTGTCTACCAAAATTCATATCACAATTTTTACTCTTGCCGTTTTTTACAATAAGAAATGTTTTGGTTGATGTTTTTTAATTGATTGAAAGTAAGACACTTAACGATTTTTTTTTTTTCATTGAATCATTTCGAAACTTTTCTTACATGTTTCACTCTTTGCGCACTTTTGGGATGAAAATTGTCTTTTTAAATGAAATAAATCGGGAAATATATCTAAATAATAAATAAAAGAGGGAAATAAAATCGAAAAATTGAAAAAAAAAACACGGAAAAATAACAAATTGAATTGCGAAAAAAAAAAATGAAATTGATGAAAAGCTTAAAGAGAATAAAATCTAAGAAAAATTCATTTATTTTTTTTTCCTTACTCGAAGAAATCCATTTTAATCACTTAATCACTGGCTACTGCAACTCCTCCAACAACTGAATTTATCACACAATTTCACGAAATTACATCATCATTACGTTTGAATTTCTTAAAAAATATTTCTATATAAATTGAGCTCATTTCACTTTGAGCAATCCGTTTTGATTTGGCTTAAGTTACGTATCGAATTGAATTGAATTTAATTGAAAAATTGAAAGACTGAAAATAAATGAAATGTGTAAAATAAATTCGAAAAAATTGTAATCAAAATTGAGATCCAAGTTGTGTGAGAGGAAGCCAAACACTTGATATAACACTGGACGTTGAATTGGTTCGAATTTTTCAAAGCTCAGGGCTACAATGTATTCACTTGCATTCTCAATGAGAGTAGCATTGCGATGAGTTGTATGGTGCCAAGAAATCCGAATCCGAAAGTTGGTTAAATTTAAATGCGTTGGATATTCACGACGTGGACACGAAAATCACGCACCAAATGCACACAGTTGATGAATTAATTTTCAAAAATTGAGAAAAAAAAATTCTGTTCTGAGTTTTGGCATCACTTTGGCCGAATTGAACACATTGGACGATGCCCATTCAAAGACTATTTTTTTTTTTCTATGCGACTACCCAGTTAATCTGGAACTCACACAATTTGTGAAAATTGATGAATGGAATATACTCTTTTCCACTGATAATAATAAATTAAAGCAATTTCGACCTGCATTTGAGATAATTATTCACATTTCTTGTAGCAGTGATTATCGCATTTTTTTGAACAACAAAAGACGATACTTATCCTAACGTTTTCCTCGGTTCGCACGCACGATATGAACTAAAAGCACATGTTTACGCCGCATAAGCGAACATGAAGAGATCCAAGAGATACAAAAAATACCGCATCGACTCGCATCGGCAGACATTCTGGCTCCAAATGATTTGTGCAGTTTTTCTCACTTTAGTCAGTTATCTTGTCGATTTTCATCTAGATTTGACTCGCTCTCTCAATTCTTTTCTCCTTCTTGATCTCTCTCGGGTTGTAGCGCTTTTTGTCTCCCTTCCTTTCTTCATTTCTAAATTCTTTGTCCACTCGTTGTTGATCTCACTCCTCTCTCTCTCTCTCTCTCTCTCTCTCTCTCTCTCTCTCTCTCTCTTTATAACTATTTTTCTCCTACTTTCTTCCTCTCTCGCATGCTCTTTTTTCTTTATATCTCATCTTCAGCTCTCTCTCTCTCTCCCTTCCTCATTCTTTCATTCTTTCTTTCTTTCTCTCGCTCTCTCAATCTGATACCAATCAAAACGGATAGCATGGGATTGCATTGTTTGGCATTCGGTTAGTTAGCTAGTTAAGACGAAAGCGAAATTGGTGGATAATATGCACACAGTTCAATAATTTTCCCGGTGCAGATGCAGAACGACACGGATGTGTGACACACGCGTCGAAGCAACAGATGAAAATGCATCCAGTTTGACACGGTTTTTTTTCTCTATCTCTTTCTCTTCCTTTCTCTTCCTTTCTCTCATTCTCTTCAGGTTGCCACTTATCCGTGCACTTGGTGAGTAAATTTTTTCTGTATTGATAGTTGAGTGAACGGATTTTGAGTGATACGCACCGAATGAGTGAAAATTGGTTTGAAAATTCGAGTAAAAATGTGTGCAGAGAGTAGTACAAACTGAATGCTACTCAATGTGTATTCAAATTAACGGCCAATTATTTTGAACATCTCTATAATATTCTCGACAAAAAATTTACATTCTTTAATCTACCAAAAAGTTTTCCATTCTGAAGAAAAAAAAAAATGTTTTCTGTTCTAAAGATTAAAAAAAAAATCTTTGATTTAAGAAAAAAAAAAAAACAATTCATTGAATTTTGGTCTGTCCTCCATTTAATCTTATTTCCAAAATACAAAAAAAAAAAAAAAAACACACAATGCGTGAGAAAAATTACGAAGTCTTATTTTCTTATGTTGTTTAGTGCGTATTTTCATTGACACATTCAGAACTTTTCAACTTTTCCTTTGAGAATGTTAACGGGTTCAACGGGTCGATCATTTCGGTCTGTTTCCACCATACCGATACGTTTGACAATTTGCATGCCACTGTGAATGCGACCAAAAATTGCATGCTTTCCATCAAGCCACTGTGTTGGCGCCAATGTTATAAAAAATTGCGAGCCATTTGTATCGGGGCCGGAATTCGCCATTGATAATATGCCCGCTCCAGTGTGTTTCAAATCCGGATGAATTTCATCAGCAAATGTATGACCATAAATGGATGCACCACCACGTCCAGTTCCAGCTAGAAGAGAAAATTTAAAAAGTTATGCAAAATTTTTTCAATTGTAAAATACTCAGGAAAAGAATTTAATTTATTGAAATTAAAAAAAAAAAAAAGTTGATCACCGCCTTTCACTTACTCGGATCACCGCCTTGTATCATAAAATCACGAATGATACGATGGAATACTGTATTGTTGTAGTAGCCTCGTCGAACCAATTCAGCAAAATTACGGCAAGTGTTTGGCGCATGCTTCCAATACAATTCAATTGTTATTTCACCTTGGCTAAAACCAACAAAAAATTTACAATGAATAAAAAATAGTGAATAGACACACACACACACTTAAAACAATTGAATGGCAAATTGAATGGCAAAGAGAAAAAAAAAAGTTTTTTTCTCTCCAAAATGTGGTTATGTCAATGGAAAATTACAATTATCAATTACTTACGATGTTTCTAACACGACGAAATTCGGTTGCCATGCTTTGTCTGGAATTCCATTTGTGTTCGTTGTTGTTGCAAGCATTTTTCCCCTAATTTTACAGTTAAAATACACAATTTGTTTCAATTTGTACGTATTTTGGGGCAGGTTATCGTCAATACACCGCTCAAAATTGTTTATATGTTTTTATTACACATCTGTCACGTTGGAGCCGCTTGTCACATTTCGTCTAAAAAAAATTTGACAAAATGAAGTAATAAGTACAACTGTGGACTTAAAACGTCCTAAGTAAATATATACCTAACTTGATGCAAATTGCGGTAAAGCAAATGGAATTGGGTCAACTTGAAACCTTTAGCAACATTTGTAATTTTCTGAAAAATTAAATTTCTTTTTCACTCAATTTGGTCAAAAATATTGGAATTAAATGTTTCCCATTTTTCATCAAAAAATTTGAATTTTAAATTTAATTTCCAGAAAATTGAAGTAAAATAACAATTTTTTGTAAAAAAAACTACTTTATTTCAAAGTGAAATTGCTTAAAGCGAAAAATATTACAACATTTTCAAAAAGAAAAAAAAAAAACAAAATTCAACATCATCATCGTTATTTGTTTCAGAAAACTCCATATTCGTCTTCATTGTGAATGCAAAAGCATTGTTTGTAAATATGAAAAAACCCTCATAAATCTCAATCACGTAGAAAATACAGAGAAAATTAACGAAAATACCAATATCAGCTTTCAAGAATCAGTAATCGACAATGTCAATAATTTCCATCAATTTTCATCCATGTCCAATGCTTGCCTTATCTAGATAATTACGTCGCAATTCAAAAAATTCATTTCTGAGTCGTTCTGGTTGTTGAATACCAAATGAATGTGAATTATAATATTTATTCAGCTTTGTTGTGGATTTGAATATGTTCATATCATTGAAATCAGAAGATGGATAGAATTTTACACGTTCCACAATTGTGCTTCGATTTTTCTCAATCACAGACGACTTGTCAAATGGTTTAAGCGGATTATTACCATACATTGAACGGTATTTGGACGATTTAACAATGAAAATCACTTGGAATAAACACAAAATACATGACCACATATAACCAAGAATTACTAGAAGAAGAGAAATGATTAAATTAAAAAACAAAAAATTAATTTATTTAAAAAATAAACTTTCAAATAGAACTAAAAAAGCATGTGAAATTACATAGAAATACGTACGCAATACAAATGTACCGAAAATTGAATAAAAAATTAATAATCCTAGATTAATCGCCTTTTTAACAATTATCATTGTTATACAAAATACACTCAAGACCACTATAATTCGAAAAATCTTCAAAATGATGAGCGGCAACAGAAGCCATTGATTTAGCTAAAATATATCGAATGAAAAATTAGTGAAAAATGATAAAAAATTTTGTTAAAATTTCGAGGGATCTTTCCCCAATCAATTCGATTCTCTCTCGTTGTTTTGAAAGTTGTCAGAAGAATGAATAAAAAAAAAAAAAAGAAAAAAAAAAACGAAAAATCACAAAAAAAACTTGTTTCACTCTTGTTCGGTGGAAAAAGTGTGGAAATTTTTTGATAAAACAAAAATAAAACCTTCCAATTATTATGCACATTGAAAGTGATTTCAATTAATGAATAAATAATATAAATGATTTCAGTCATGCGACTCACCCAAACAGCACCAATGACATTTATCACACATGCTACCAAATAGACAGCATGAAAACTTATGAATACAATGAAACATGTGCCTTTGTCTGGAAAAAAAAGAGAATAATTTTTATCGAAAAAAATTAAAATGAACGTCAAGTTCACTGTTCAGAATTCCAGCGAAAAAAAAAATCCCGAATAAATTCACTAACTATTTTCAATATATTGAAAATACGATAAATAACTATCGTCCAATTCATTTTGGATCACAGATTCCTCAATATCTTTTGCGAATGTGCTTATCCCATCCGGTCCAAATATAACAATTAGAATAACGCAAATTGCCGCATCAATCTGTTGAAAAATTTACAAAAAATTAAATTAGAAATAATAAAAACTAAATTTCGAAAAACTAAAAGCATAAAAAATTCAAAATTCAATGAATAAATATGATGAAATTAAAATGAAAAAAATTGAATATGATTCGTACAACAGAAATGGCCGAAACAACAATCGCCCCAAGTCGAACCGAGCAGAAAATACAAAATACACTGTAATATAGCATTGCATCAAAATGAAATCACTGAACAAATAAATGACATATTTCGAACGTGTTTTCGCTGCGATGTACAACAATCAACTGAATCAGCATTGCTTCGAGGCAAAATGGCCTGTTTGGTAAACATTAGGTTTCGATTGAATTAGGCTATTAGCATAATGAAAAACGCTTCTAATTTTTGGAAATATTGTGTTGCGTGAGATAAACATCAGGTTGGCTGCCAAGTGGAAATGTAATCGATATTCAATGAATATTTGGTTTCATAATAGTCACAATGGGACTATTTAATTGAAGTATTGAATTTAGATTTGCTATTCACATATGAATTCATTCCTCCCATTCATGTCTCAATCTTTTGACCGTCTCTGTCCTTATTTGAGTTCTCCAAATTTGAGGCCAAATTCTAGAAGAAATCTACGCTCAATCGTTAAACTCTAATCTGAAATTTAAAATTTCAAATCGCAATATTCAAATATGGAGAAATTTGTGATTAAAATTTTTTTCTACGAGAGAATTGACATTTGTAGATTTTTTATATAAAAAAATGAATTTTCCTTATCATTTTTTTTTTTTTTTTTTGAAAAGTAATCGAGAAGAATATTATTAATTTTGAAATTTTAAAAACATACGCTGTTCAAAAATTTCATCATTAGTGACACAATGTGTGTTGAATTGTTTTATATTTAATAGATAGATTCAAACAGAAGCATAGAAATGTAAGAAATGTGTAAGTGTATTGTAATCGTAATTATAAGATGAATGTGTTTTAATCGTATATGCGTATATGTGAAGCATGTGAATTGGTGAATTATTGTGAGTGCGTCAATATCTTTGGATTGGAATTTTTTTCTTATTTATTTTAGCTCAAATGTCGGGTGTATTATCACTTTATCGTCACATGGATGGAATTTTCTTTTCGCCACAAAACAAAGTCATTTAGATTTGTCTTATGCGAATTGTTTTTAGTTTTAGTGCGCCATGTGAAAAAAAGTGGTTACTTATTCATTTCGTCCGAAATTAGCGGTTTTAAATCGATTTTAATCAGTTGATTTGAGACAAAATGTCTAGGTAACCACTTTTTTTTTTCTTGCGCCTTCAGATAATCGACAGGTTAAATTAAGAATTTCACATTTAAATTTCTTAAATTTTTAAATTCCAAGTTCCTGTTAGTGACATACGGTAATTTGCGTAAATTTATCATATAAAATAGCGCTGATCCGAACAATGTTGCAATACAATGCACAACAGTTGTGACTCTATATCGATCACATATAAATTACATCTTCAAAAGAAACAAAGATGAAATTCGTATTATTTTTAGCATTTTGTTTCGTTCAGGTAATATTTTTTTTTCTTTTTTTTTTTTTTTTTTTATTATTTATTCTCACATTCAAAAATATTGCGGATTACATTACGAAAAAATTCTTCTGTCAAATTAAATGATTTGGAGATGGAAAAATAATACTCTTTGCGTACATTTATTGTTTCATATTAGTTTAACATAAATTAATAATATTCTCAAATATTTTCTTTCAGTTCCATCCGATGGCTGGCGCTAAATCCGAGAACAGTCCAATTTATACGACATTTTTAAATGTATTTTTTTCAAAAGCGCAAAAAGCTAGTCATGATTATAATTGGAAACGTGGTTTAAAACCATTTTTCAATTATCCAGCGGATTATACATTCGATTGTAAATTTTTAAAAGATAGTTTATCGGGTTTAACAGATGTAATCGATGGAAGTAGCTCTGATCCATACACATGCTTTATAAAAATTTTCGATAAAAATGGTGTACCTTCAATCGAAAATGATCTTAAGCAAATAATCAATACGGTGCATTGTGATTTTCGTGAAAAAATGCGAGAAAATCTTGATTTTTTAAGTGATTTATTGAAAAATATTCATAATTATTACAAAGATATTTATAAAGGATTATTCAAAGAACCGAAATTTTATGAAATTAGGGGTACTGCTGAAGCATTTGAAAAATTTGAAAATAAAAAATTAAAAAAAAGCCAATTTAAAGCGCTTCTTAGCAAGCAATATAAAACAATTGATAAAAGTTATCAAAAAATTACCAATCGATTAAATGAAAAAATTTTAATCATTCCACAAACGAAACATAAATACATACAACAACATAATTTGATTGTCAATGAACTACAGCAGTTTAAAAAGTCATCCAAAAATTATGTCGAATCGAAAAAGATTTACAACAGTGTTGATGTTTTGATTGATAAATTAAAGGCTTTTGAAAATGCACTTTTTAATGCAGCATTCACTGTGGACGAATACAATGCAGAACGAATCAAATGGATTGAAATTTTGACGGGCGCTACAATTAATGTACAAAGCGTTTCGAAATTTGGACATTGTTTTGGATGCTCCTCATCTGTTTTGAAATAGAAAACGTACACGAATCACGAAAACCACATCAAATTTATTGCGAAAAATATTAATAATTTCCTCACTTTTATACGAATATTGCTTCGTTTATAATAAAAATGTTTGCAAACCTTTGATGAATGCTTGAAAAAAAAAAAAAAAAAATTAAATATTCATTTTTTCATGAAATGTTTCATTCATAGATTTTGCATATAGGCTCTGACACATGGTTCCCTTGAGGGAATCAAAAATCATACAAGTCGCAAAATGAATAAAAATGTATTAAAATGAAAGCGAATAGGAAGGGGTATGATTCATTTATATTTACGATAAATTGCACATTCAACGATTTTCTATCGTTGGATATTATCGTCAGCCTTCATTAATATGATTTCAAAAATTCTTGAGCTATTTAAATATGAGAAGACACAGCTGTTCACATCAGTATATTATTACTTAGTGTAGACATTTGGATCGTAAAGAAAATTGTTTTGTCTTTAGTGTTTCAATTATATTTTGAATCAACTGATAAAAAATTGCTATTAATCGCTTTGAAAAATGTTTTTTGAATTTTGCCTGTGTTGGATTCGTTACAATCGACGAATTAGAAAAGATCGAAAAGATATTGAGAATCAATTATACGATGACATTGATGGTAAAACAGCTGTAAAGCGACCACCAAATCAATTATATTATCAACTCATTGAAATGTGGGCAAATTTCGAGACATTCACTTTGAGCGGAATTTTACTAAATAATTTATTAAATACGCATTCGGACACTCATCCCGACAATTTTTTGCATGGCTTTAATTTGGGCAAAAATCAACATACAATGACAAAGATCATGGTTTACAAACTAGTTGCAGCGACTGCATTATTTGTTGGTAGTAAACATGTAAGCATAAACAACCGATTTCAATCATATAATTCACTAAATTAAAAAAAAAAATTTCATTTAGAAATTACCCATATTAATGTTGCCATGGTTTTTACTGAATGTTTTTGGAATATTTCCTTATTGGGAAGTGATATTTTCAGTATATGCGAAATGTGAGTGTATTGAACATTTTAGATCGATTGAAATGAAATTGAACTTCGCTTAAGTTTTTGTTTTTGTTTTTTTTTTTTTTCTTTTTTTCAGTTGCAAATATTCCTCGATTTTAAACACCATGAAGTTTGTTCTCAAACAAGATATTTTTGGCTTTTTCTTTTGAAATTGAAATTTGACATTTCAATCATATTTTCGAGACGTTAAAATTTTAGAGAAAAAAAAAACAAAATTTTTATTTTGAAAACCAAACCAATTTTCAATCATTTTTCTCAAATTTGATCCATTTTTTATAATTAAATGATGATAATTTTAAATCTGAACATTAAAAAATATAAAAAAAAATCATCCATTCTCGTTTTTGGTAAAAAAAAGTCATGCTGTGCAAAAATTGTAAACAAAATGAACGTTGGTTGATTAAACCTTGTAATGAATAAAAAAGATTTTAAAAAAAATCAAAAATTTAAAATATTGCATTCGTTTTTTTCTACTTCAAAAGAGTTTCTTTTATTCAAATATATTGTTTAAAATCGAACAACAGATAATAAATATGAATGATAACAATGCCGTTTGTCTCAAATGCTAACGATGAGTAATATAACTTTACCGTTTAACGAATAGGGTGTGAAAGAAGAATTGGTTCGAATGAATCTCCCTTGGAAAATTTAAAATTTTTAGCTCGAACGTTCGAGCGGTCCGTCCGTTCGATTGATAGAATTCGGACGGACGGACATGCCTTGGACAAACGAATTTGTGTCCGTTTGCCAACTACAAATGAAAGGCTCCAATCAAATCACAAATGCATAGTCATTACTATGTGAATTAATTTATGGAATTTTTTTTTTCTTTCAAGTTTATTTTGAATGCAACGTATTTATGCAATTTTGGATTTCCCCATTATTCTTGAAAATGAAATCTGTCGCAGTAAGAGACAAATTTCACAGTGATTCATTTGTTTTCATAAAGAATCATCTCATGTAATTGCTCATAAAATATGTTTTATCAAACTGTTGATAAGCACTGCAAATAAGTGTGTACACACACCTACACACTGTGAGAAAATGCCTGAACATTTTATTAAATGTTTGTTTTAAAGTTGATTGTGCATTCAATTTGTTTCTATATTTTGAACTGTTAAGTTTTTATTATTTCTTTTAAATATTTGAAGATTTTTATTTATTTATTTTTATTTGATTATTTTTAGATTGTGTTTGTTTGTTGTTGATTATTTTTAGAGAAAATGTTCTTGAATCTTTTGCTTCGAATAATTCGCGATATAAGAAATTGGAAAAATCATCATAATGAGAATGCAACAAAATTTGTGAATTTAAAGCAAATGGAATCGATGGATTCGATTGACGGTCATTTGATTACTTGTAAACAATCAAAATCCGAACCAAAGACAAAAAACGTAAAAAAATCAACAACCATCGAAAAATATCCGACATTCAATATACTGATTGCAAGTTGGGCAATGCTTGAAATTACAATACTTACATTTGTAATGATGCGCAAAAAAGCAGATTATGCGGACAATTTCTTGAACGGATATTGCGAAGATTCAGATTGTAACAATACGGTATTTAAAGCAATTGTTTATAAAATTCTCAGTTCAGTTTTGCTGATTATGGGTTCGGAAATGGTGAGAATATTTGTAAAAATCAAAAATAATTTTTTTTTTTCATTTTAACACACAAGAACAATCACAAAAATGATGAAATTTCAAACAATTTCAATAGGAGGTATCAGTATTAATGCTACCATGGTTGACAATAAATATTTTCGGCATATTTCCACTTTGGTCTGTATTTGTATCTTCATTCGTAGAATGTAAGTGATTTTCATATAATTTCAACTAAATTCATAGCAATAAGAAATATGATAAATACATAATTCGAACGAAAAATGATATTTTTTTTTTCAATCTTTCAGTTGAACATATCGACAAGTTAATCGAAATGATTGTAGAATAATGATTCATATGATGATGATGATGTGAAGTCAAACTATTTGCATTCTACAAATCACTATTTTAACCAGATTCAAAATTGTTCAATTTTTGATTTAAAATTGTATTTCTCGATTTTGTAAAAAGCATAAATTTTGATAAATAAAAACAATGAAGTCATGATGCATGAAATTCAACTTTTTTTTTTTTTTTTTTCATTCAAGAATTTACTTCAAATTGATTTTTGGGAACTTCACGAACTTAGGCAACTTTAATACTCCTCATAAATAGAATATAATTAGAAAATAAAAAAATGGTAAAATGTGACAGTTTTTGAAAATTAAAACATCAAAACATATTTATGTTTATATTCTGAAAATTTCAACAGAAGATTTGTATTTCAACACGATTCAATTCGGTTATCAACTACAAATATCATTAAATTTATTTAACGTTTCGTGAAATATTTGTAATTTATTGAGCTTCATATCAAAATTATTCATCACAAAAACGAAAAATTAGGGTTAGATAAATCTAGATGAAATATTTAACAATTACCCATTTTTAATTCTAGATTCGATCAGTTTGTGTTAATTTCAAAATGTTGCCATCATCCGTGAAATTTAGTAAATCTAGAATAAAATAATTTGTATTTTTAAACAAAATGAACACGAAAAAAAGCATTAAATGATCTACATAAACTAGATAAAAAATACAAATTTGCAATAATTTATTTTAAAATTTAAATTCTGGAAACATTTATATACATTTTCAGAACTATTGAGATAGATAACAGTCCAATTAGTCGGTAAATGTATTGCAAATTTTATTAATAAATTCCTTTTTTCGTATTTTAGGTGGAAAATATTATCAATATATGTAATTTTTGAAAATGAATCATCAACAAAGTAAAAACAAAGATGAATCAAGCGCCAATTTAAATCAAATTTCTCAAAGGAATTGAACTTTTTTCTAAAACAATAATTCCGAATTAAATCGAGTGTATCAAAAACATTTTGCATGATATTGAAAATATTAGAATATTTTACTGCACAATTGAAGGTGATCCATATGATGATTTAATCGGTGTGTGTGTGTGTGAAAATCTAAGGAATTGCGAATTAATGGACCAATGGAAAATTCGCTTGGAATATTGAGAACGAATAATGATTGGATGCTTCGGAATTATCTCAAATTTGAACGTTTCCTATTGCAATTAAACATTACAGTTTTGGAGTTGCCAACATTTTCAGAGTTAAATTCAAATATTCGAAAATGTTCAGTCAATACTGAGACTCTATTGAAAAATTATCGCAATTTGTTAAAATCAAATGTTAATCGGAACGTACTTTAAGCTATTATTTCGCAACCGCAATAGTTAGAAAAATATTCTAAAATTGTATGCAAATTATATGAGAATGGATTTTATAAGCGATTACATTTATATGGAAGTCGTTGTTCTAATTCCAAATATAATATTTCATTATTACTTTCATTGAAGGCTTTGGTTAAATTAACAATTGGATATGATGTTCATAAATTTGTCTTATCGAATTAAATAAACTATATTTCTGTAAAAAAAAAAATGATTTTATATTTCCTTTTAACCATTTTCAATAAAGACTTATTTCTATGCATAAACAATTCGCATTCCATTTTATTCATTTCGCAGATGCCGATTGTTTAATGGAAGTTAACATTTAATTTGCATATAAATTCTTATTTATTAATTACACTTTAGGTACCAATTTTGGAATTTACATTTCACCCTGGAAATCAAATGCATATAAATCATCCAATATTTGGGCACGTTTTCGATAAAGAACACAACGAAATCCATTCAAAATTCTCAACAAAAGTTTTTTCAATTGAAGAAATCTTTATTCGAATGAAAATTGTTAGAGTTCATTACAATCAATACATATCCCATTATTGACAACAAAATGAAATGATTTTGTGTCAAAATAGGCAAAATATCTATTTCTCTCTTGAGCAATAACCGATAATGAAATAAAAATTATGTTGTAAATGTATTGTTATTTCAAAATTTGGCAGCATTTTTCGTACTTAAACTCTTTGATAGTCACTGTATATAAACTTGGTATTTGATGTGATTAAAATGTCATTTGTTTGACAATCAACATCAAAACATATTTATCTTTATATTCGTAAGATCTCAATAGAAGATTATTTCAACACGTTCCAATTCTCTATTTATTTGAACGTAGTTACTATAAATGATGTTAATTAATCTAATGACGTAACTTGGAATTTATTCAGTATCAAAGTAAAGAAGGACGGTAAGAACAAACCAGAAATATTAATTTTTCAATGAAAATATTATTAGTTCAATCGTGAGCTTAAGGGCTGACATCATCCTTGATATATTTCTTATGAGTGTTTACTATCGCTCACAATAAATGAATCATGATAAGCACTTGAAATTAATTGAAAAGAAAATATATTTTAGGTGAAAATCAACTGCAACGATCGAATCATTCAGCGAATCGAGAAAATGAATCATCAACAAAAGGGAGAGAATGGTTATTCAAGAGCCAATGCAGAAAGATGCAATAAAAGTAGTGATGAAATCAACGTATATCCAGTTTCGATTTCCGCTCTTTCAATCACTTTGAATTCTGTAACTTCGGATACCGCACATTGTGTTGGTCCAAATGAACTATCACCACCGGATATTTTCAAATTGGATGCCGATTGTTTCGAAGAATTATTCGACTATCTGTCATTAAAAGAATTGATTGCTATCGGTAGCACATGTAAGCGGCTACGTCAATATGCTGGCCATTCTTTTCGAAAAAATTACCCATGGATTCAAGTGTGCAGTGACAAAAAAGGCATTGAAACGTATTGTGGTAGGGCTGAATTGAATTGCTTTAGCCAATTCATACAAAACATTACCATTTCTACTTACAATGAAGATGCGTTTCTTCATTATCAATACATTAGTTTGAATTGTTACCAATTTCTGAAAGAAATTGAGTTTTTTAATACAACAATAATTCCGAGTGAAATCGTGTGTCTCAAAGATATTTTACGTGATATTGAAACGATTATATTAGTTTCCAGCACAGTTGAAGGTGATCCATATGATGGTTTCATCGGTGTGTGTGAAAATATAAAGGATTTAAAAATTAATGGACCAATGGATAATTCGTCCGGAATATTGGGAACGAATAATGATTGGATGCTTCGAAATTATCCAAAACTTGAACACTTTCATTTGCAATTTTACATGACAGTTCTGGAGTTGCCAACATTTTTAGAATTAAATCCAAATATTCGTAAATTTTCAACCAGCACCTATACTCTATTAAAAAATTATCACAATTTGTTGAAATCAAACGCTAAACTAGACGTACTTTCAATTAGCATTTCGGAACCTAATGAACTAGGTGAATGTGCCCCAATTCTATATCAACTGCACAATAATGGTTTTTATAAGCAATTATATTTATATGAAGGTTGCTTTTTTTATCATCAACATCATCTCAATTCATTAGTCGCATTAGAGGCCTTGGTTAAATTGAGAATTGGATACTATTCTAGTAGTTTTGATATATCAGCATTTAAATATCTTGAAGAACTGCACGTGGGATATTCTTTTCATATAACTGACTGGAAAGCATTGTTAAATAATGCCGTGAATCTTGAACGAATTGGTTGCTATGAAGGATCAATGGATGATATTATGATGTACATAACTCAGGCGCCAAAATTAAATGCAATCAAAATTGAACAAATTGATCGTCACGGAAGTTATTATAATAGAGAAACTCACATACTTAATGTACTTGCATTGAACAATGCTTGCCAAAAAATATTCGCTACACGAAAAATTACAATTTATGTGCGCGAAAAAATTTATTTGGCAACAAAATGGGCATATAAAGAAACAAATTTCAGTTCAATTCAATTGAAACGGATTGAACAATGCGAGTGGAACGATCGATTTTGATAGGATTGAAACTGTATACTATATTCCGAATTTCAATTTTACATTCAAAATATGTTTATATTTCTTCAAACTTTTTTTTTTTTTTTAAATATATTTAAAAAAGTATATACAAGTATTCATTTTTATAGTAGTATTTCTATATAAGCCTTTACGTTTTTCAATCATATTCACCAATGAATTGAATATTTTTTGATTTATTTTTAAACCACGTATGCGTCGCAGAGTCTTTAATTTCGTCGCCGATTGAACAAAATTTAGCAAACCGTCATTTGATATCGATAAATTATTACAGGAGTTTGCCATAATTTCCAACTTTTCCAACAGTGGACATTTCTTACCAATTAAAACCAAATCAATATCATTCAGCCGTTCAATTTTGCTAACATTGTTAGCCTAACAATGAGTTGTTTTAACGTTTTTAATTGCAGAATGGAGTGTAAATCACTGCGTGTAATTTTGAACTATGTAAGATGTAATGTTTCAGTGGGAATATTTTTTTCCGAAATTGAAGTTGCCAACATGTCCAGTTTGTGAGTTGAAGCAAGCGAAACCGAACATGCTAACGTACACCAGCATGTACTGAATAATTATTTGCTGATGAATTTAGTTGCTAAATTTATCTGCTAAATAGTTGCGTGACGCTTATGTATTGTTTTACGCTTGCAATTCTCTTGGATGAATGTACAGTCGAGAGAAATACACACAAAAAAACGGTTGTAGCGCAAGGCTGATCCATGGATTCGCAGGATTTGGCCTGAATTCCAGAGCTTTCTATATGGAATTTCATAAAAAATTGGTGTGCATAATTTTATATTTATTTTCATATGAAATTTCAAATAGGAAGCTCTGGAATTCAGGCCAAATCCTGAGAATCCATGGATCAGCCAAGGCAAGTGACACCTATAGTTAATAGGTCTTGAATTTTTGTTATCCATAGTCCAAAATTAATTTATTTTTCCCATTTTCCGATCGGAAAAGCGTGAAAAATCGATTGATAAATATTTTTTCCATTTGATATACTGTTCATTTCATGGGCCTTCAATCCAAATGTTGATATAATTGCAGAGATTTGAATCAGATTTGTGCCATTTTTTCTGCAAATTTTGTGTTGTTTTATGTAGAAAATGTTGCGCTGCAAAATTGTGTAGAAAAACTGCACGTCACCCGGCTGTGTGTACCTCAAAATTGTTGTACCAGTTAAATTGATCAAATCTGTAGAAAGATTTTTTACTTTGTAATGTTCATTTATTGTCTATTATTCATAGACATCAATTATTAATGAAAATCATCTTAACGTATTCCAATAAATTTAATTTTTTAATTTGGCATTATTTGTGGAATATGTCATTGTTTGACATTTAATGTCAATTGATTTTTGACAATTCCATAAGCCGTATCATCACAATTTATTTCTATTCAACGCAATTCTTTCGATAAATTGCAAATTTTCTTTATTTTTCTTAGTTTTTTTATTTTATTCACGTAATAACAATGTCGAAAGAATTCGATTGAGCTTAAATGTAGTAAACAAAAGAAGGGAATGTAAGTGTTTAAATGACCAAAAGAAACATATAAATTTGAAATGAACAAACAATTAATTTGCTTTGAAATTTCACTTTAGAAAATACTTATACATTCATAGAGCTGACAACTTATACATTTTGTTGATTGTTGAGTCGAATGACGGTCGGTCAAAAAGCGTGGTAACAAAATTTTATCAGAGTGATACGATTGCGATTATTATTCATTCACAGTCAGGTGACTTGGATAAAATCCAAAAAAAAAAAAAAAATCAGTTTGAATGTCGGCAATTTCAAAAATGTTTGGAATCCTATTTTCATCAAAAATCTGGTGTTGCAATGGTTCCGTTAAATACCACATAACTGTTGATCCAAATGAAAAATTACCACCAGACATATTTAAATTGAATATTGATTGCTTTGAACATCTATTCGATTTACTATCAATGGACGATTTATTTGCATTTGGAAGCTCATGTAAGCGAATAAATCAGTATGCTGGTCATTGGTTTCAAAAAAATTACCCGCAAATCAGTTTAAATATTGCTGACAATTCAATACACACATACACAAAAGTTATTGAAATGAATTGCTTCATTGAATTTATTCATAATATCATTGTTACAAATAAAATCTATCATTCGAAATATGATCAAAATGCCTTGCTATCGTGCTGCAAATATATAAATTCGTATTGCTGTCAATCGCTCCAAGAAATTCAATTTAAAACAATCCATATAAATGCCATTGATATAGAAAGTCTTAATGAAATCTTATGTAACATTGAAACGATTATATTTTGGCATTGTCAATTCGATTCTGTTGTCTTAATGACAATATTAAATGCGTGTAAAAACTTAAAACGTTTGTATTTGATTGAAAATATTATTGAAAATTTAACCATTGCATCGACAAATGATTGGATTCTACAAAAATTCAAACAACTTGAACATATTCAATTGAAAATGAATAATACAATTCATGAATTGCCACAATTTTTCCATATAAATTCAAATCTACGTATGTTTTCAATGAATGCAGATTTTTTATTCATGAATTACAATTCAATGTTTCAATCAAACATTGAACTTGAGGTAATTTCAATTGATATTCTCGATAAAAGTGATTTAAATGAATGTTGCCAATTGTTAAATAAACTGTATGAAAAACGATTTTACAAACGATTGCATTTAATGTTTAATTCATTTGCAATGAAACAATCATATATTGATCAAATGGTTACATTGAATGCACTGGTCAAAATTCGAATTAAATTTAATTTTCAACCAATTACACTGTCGAAATTGATTAATTTAGAAGAATTATATGTAATGCATGCATATAATGTAAATGACTGGATAAATTTATCCAGCATTTTAATGAATCTACAATGCATCAGTTGTTATTATGCATCTGCCGATGATATTTTTGATTTTATCAGTCATGCTGTACAATTAAAATACATTAAAATTGTTGTATTAAATGATGGAATTCATTTCAATGATGATACTCAAATTTTGAATGTAATTGCATTGAATAATGAACGTAGAAAACTTAACGGTGCCAAGAAAATTACCATTTTTATCGATGAGAAAATTTATTTAGCCACAAAATGGGCATTTAATGAAACTAATTTTAACTTAATTCAGATAAAACGGATTCAACCATGTGATTCGTTTCATATGGATTTTTAGTAATTCCGTACTTTGTCGTGATCGATATTTTTCCTCTTTTTTTTTTGCATGCATTCCATGTTTTATGAACAAATTAGTTTCGTTCTAGACTGAAGAGAAACTATGTACTTACTATTTCATCTCTTTTTAACAAATATGACTCTGATGTTTTGTTTTTATTTTTTTTTTTTCAATGGGTTCTTTGGTATTCCCGTCTAAATTTAAGAATTCCTAATTCGAATTATAAAAAAAAAAACAATAATTTTTAAGCCAAACAATGTATAACTTAATTTTTTTTTACAAATATATACCAAAAAGTTATTGTGATTGTCGTAGCAACAAATGCATTTTTTACGTTATTGTAAATTAAAATCCATTTTGAATGAATAAAAAGATCTGTATAAAACATTTCAAAATTCTATTTTTAGACAATTTATTGACCTTCAACTCAACTAACTAGCATAGCAGAATAAGTAGCATAGCTTGTATACAAATGTGTTGAGCGTTTTTTTCTTCTCTTCAGAATGATAAGCATAGTATTGTTCTATTGTCATTGTATTAGACATTGTTACGTATCTATTGAGATGATTCTTGAATTATTAGTGTTAATAAACGCATGATACATCCAAACATTTTCACAACGAGGGGCGGGGGGGGGGGGGAATTACCGGGTTCAGCGGTAAACGGACAGACGGACGGACAACGAAATTTTTTCGATCTCTGAACGGACGGTTGGATGGACAACGACATTTTTGCGAGCTCTGAACGGAGGGACGGATGAGCGGACGGGCAAAATCGAACAGATTTCAAGATTTTTTACAAGAATTTCCAAAAGATTTCAGAAAGTTTCGAAAAAAGTTTGAAAAATTTAAAAAAAAAATGTGTTACACGGAGATTCGGTCATCATCATTACTAGATCATTATACCCCCTGGAATTTCGAAGCGTATGCACATTTGGTTATATCACTTCAAATGGAATAACTATGGCGAAATAAAACATTTTTGAAACTTAATATTTAAATTAGAATGTCACACTGTTTGACATTCATTGTCATAAAAATATTCCGTTCATTCGAAAATCAGCTGATCATGAGCATTTATTCAGTTTATGCCTATTGATAGAACACATTTTCTCTGTAGTGTTGCATGTTTATAATTATGTTTTTCAATTGATATAATGGAACCAAAATGTGAATAATTTCAATCAAACAAACATGTGTGATTAAACGAGAGCAAGTAATCTGAATTCTTCAAAAAAAAAAAAATTTTCAATAAAAATTTAAAATGTTTTCTTTTATCTCGATAAAAAGGAATTTTTTCTAAGGACGCAAAGAGAATGTGAAGAGACTTTGAACTTATTAAGACATTTATTCTCCATTTTCAAGTTTCAAAAATTTCATCGTTTTTTTTTTTTATTTTGACGCTTGATTTATAAATTTATTTTGATATTTTTTTATTAAATATTCGTTTGTTTGTATCTTAGGAGAGGATAATTGAATTGTTGACAAGTGCATAGCGGAAAATTGTGTAACTGCAGAGCTGAAAATATAGACTTTATTTAAAATAAGAAATAGTTGAACAACAAAAAATAAAAAAGATAAAGAAATTTTTATTTAACAAAAATAAATACATGGAGAACAGAAGGAGGCTACTGAAATTTGCAGAAAAACCTGAAAATATTAAAAAATGAGTAATCATCAAAAGCAAGTTCAGGATGTTGAACAAAGAACCAAGCGATTAAAAACAAATGAAGAAAACGATGAAAATATTGAACATCAAGTTGCTGATTTAAACGAACATTTGTGTGCGGATATTTGTAAATTGGATGTGGATTGTTTTGAAGAATTATTTGATTATTTGATTATTTATCATTCAAAGATGTTCTAGCACTTGGTGATACCTGCAAGCGACTCCATCAATATGCTGGCCATTGGTTTCGTGAAAATGATCAAGGATTGCGATTTGTTGGTACATTTAACAACGTTCATGAATATTTTAGCGGTATTAAAGTGAATTTCTACTGTAAATTTTTGCGAAATATTGTGATTTCTGAGCAAAAAATTGACCTTTTGATTGAATGTTATCAATTTTTAAGTTTAAATTGCTATGAGTCACTCAGCGAGATTGTATTTCAAGATATTCGAATAGATTCATTTGGAATTTTATGTCTAAATACCATTTTCCGTACAATAGAAACGATTCAATTTATACATTGTTACTTGGACGGTGATTTATTTGATAATATTTTGAGTAAATGTGAAAATTTAAAACATTTAAATGTGTTCAGTAGAAATAAAAAAATGTCCAACAAAATAATTGGAACGAATAATCATTGGCTGATTCATAAATATCCAAAACTTGAGCATTTTCAATTGAAATTTAACGGTACACTGTCAGAATTGTCTCAATTTTTTGTAGAAAATGCACAAATTCAAATATTGTCCATAAATGCTGAATGTTTATTTATGAATTATGATTTTATGCTAAAATCTAATATAAAATTAAATATTCTTTCAATAAATATGCGAAAAAAGTATAAATTTAATGAATATTGTCAATTAATAAATGAATTACATAAGAATGGATTTTATCGGCAATTGCATATTCACGAAGATGATTTTATTTTTGAACAATCGCAAATTGATTTATTGGTGCCATTGAAAGGATTGACAAAACTTATTATTGGTCGTCATATCAATGCGTTTAATTTGTCTAATCTTTATTCTATTGAAGAGTTACTGCTTCGAAGCAGTTCTGATTGTATTTCTGATCTTAAAGAGTTACCAAATAATTTTGTAAATTTACAACGAATCAGTTTTGGAACTATAAATTTCAATGATATTTTTATGTTTATCAGTCGTGCAGCCAAATTAAATATAATCAAAGTCGGATATTTGAGAGGTGGTATTCACTTTAATCGACAAAATCATACACTTAATATGATCGCATTGAATAACGAACGTCAAAAATTACATGGAGCAAAAAAAATTACATTTTATTTAGATGAAGACACATATTTGGCTACAAAATGGGCTTATAATCAAACCAATTTCAGTTTTATTCAATTAAAACGTATTTAAGCATGTGATTAAATTTGATTGTGAGATTCGATTAGTTATTGTTATTTGATTATTTCGTTTCGTATTAATATTGTTAATTGAATTTAAAGATCTATTAAAGAAGAAAAAAGTATTGGTTTTGTTTGATATTCATTTATTTTATTCATTTCAATTTCGTAAAAAAAATACAGTTTTCAAGTATTTTTGCTTTAAACTTGATTTAATAACATAATATCAAGCATTATGAGGAAAATTTCATTAATTATGAAAAAACAATCTGATTTATTCTCTAAAAATTCTCTAATTTGGGGGGGGGGGGGGAAATGAACAATTCCTGTCCGATAACTTGAACAATGGACAAATTGCTTAAGCAGAAAAAATGTACATTTTGCAGTATTTCGATATCTTTTTGTTGCCTCATCTGTCTTAGTATTTCAATATGAGAAAATAATGAAAATTTGAGAAAACCACACCATCTTGTTCCTGATGTTTTGTTTCTTGTTATTTAAAGCCAAATTTGTATGCGAGTGCAGTTTTTGTAAGTATGTCTGCTAGCATTTCGTCCGGAAACTAGTCAAGAAAAATGAATGATTCACTAGGACTTTCAAATTTGCTAAATGAATGCATTTTTAAGCGGCAAATTTAGAAAAGGAATTTTCATGGAGCAATCAGAGCAAACGAAAGTGCTATAGCGATTTTTTGGCATTTTCTTCACAGGAAACTTACATTTTTTTGCGAAAAAAATATAGGTCTTCGAATTTCAAAGAGTCGGTTGTTCCATTGTTTGTTCGGTATGGGTTTTTTTTGGTGAAAAATGGCACTTTTGTATGGGAAAGTACCCAAAATAGGGATTTTTCAACATTTTCGCCAAAGGAAACTCATTTTTTTTTTTGCGAAAAAATGTGGGTCCCCGAACATTGGAAAGTCGGTTCCATTGTTTGTTCAGTCGCCAGATAAGATTTTAGGTGAAAAATTACACTTTTGTATGTGAAAGTACGTACAAATGGCATTTTATGACGTTCAAAGTTCGAACCATGTATTATGCTATTATTATTTCGCAAAAACAATTCTACTTTCGCTAAATTTATTTTTACTTTAGCCGTGAATGGAGATGCTAATAACCTAAATATTCAAAACCTGTAGAAAACTCCTTACACAGAAGTAAAAATTCAGGTTTGAGCATAATTTGTAAGTCATTTTCGGTTTACTTCAAACGAAGAAACAGATATTGTATATAATTCATCTCATTTTGGTGTCAAAAACGCATTTCCTTTACAAGTTTCCTTTTCAAGGAAAATATCATAGTATGGGACTACTTTAATTAGAGAATAAGTTGTTTTGATTATGGAAAAACGTGAAACATGTTATTTTAAGATAAAATGTATTGAATTCGTAACATACATTGGATAAATTGTATGCGTTGGATTTTCAGTGCGAAAAAGTTCATCTTTCATTGAAGAAATTTAACGTTTTCTTTATCTTTTAGAAATGTGCCAGCAAAAAGAAAAAATGTTTTATTAATAAATTTGATGGTCTTTCGAAAAAAGTTGCGTACAATGATTTTTGTCTTGAAGATAAGAAAATCGAACATTTGAACACCAGACCGAAGTTGATGAACAGAAAACCAAAATGAAAACACTAATTCTTTTTGTGTATCCAGGATATAGGCGATCTTCCTTTGTTCAACCTAACGATATAAATCCTATTTAGCTCGAATCAAATTGGAAGAAAGTGTCACATTTACCTTCACAATAAAACCAGCATACTATCAATTAAAATTTCATTTGAAATTGAATACATATTCATAATGTTATTTACAAATACGTTCTCTTTTCTATGTTTGTATTACAAGTCACATTTTTGACATACAAGTTTGAGCGATTGACATTTCAATAACCAGATGATAACATTTTGCTATACAGTGTACAACGTGGATCAGTTGAAGGTGAATCTTTTTTCACATTTTATCTGTCACAAAAATAATAATTGAATTTTCTTCTGAAAAAAAAAAAAACAAAAGCATATTTTTTCCATATACATTTCATCTTGAGAAGGACAAAGTTTAAAAAAAGAAAGTTAAGCGATTCAATTTTGATGGGTACCGAAATGAAGTAATTTGCCTAAAATGTTTCGATTTTAAATATTTTCAAAGTGACTAGGCTCTTATCAACTGCAGTGAAACATACTAGTAGTGTAAAAAATTTCAATTTTCATCGACCCAACCTATGTTTGATAAGAAAAAATTGCTGAAGAACAAAAAATGCCTTTTTTCTCGAATGAATTTATTCAAGTGCTTATTTTCAGTTCAAATTTGATTTTTTATTTTCATGTGTATTTTGGAAAAATATAATCTACATAAAGAAAGAAAAAGAATTCGAAAATTACTCTTAACTTCTATTGAATTAGAACTTTTAGAGTGTCTTGACAAACATTCAAATTGATATCGAAACTTTTCATTACAAACAAAATAAAAAATAATAATCAACAAATAATGAACGAATTTAAATCATATGTTATCTTGCTTAACGGCACATGGAAACTGTTGCTGAGTTGTTTTCTTTTTGCCATTCTCTTTTGTTGTTTTAAAAAAAAAAAACAGAAAGATTAAAATCTTTTTGCTTTTTCTATGTCTACTCTTTCGGTCTTTATTCGTGTATTTTGCATTAGAAACAAAGTGTGTTGTTGTCATAGGTCATTAACAAAACAAATTTTTATTGCTTCAAATTAAAGATAACAAACTAATTTGAAATCAGACATGCGCTCGCGAAGAGGGGTTGGGGGAGTGGTTGTAGACCCTGCTCTCTGAGGACCTTTTTTTTGAAAAATTTATTTAAAATTCCTTGCGTTTTTCTCCTCTTCGAGTCGTTTCTCCTTTTTAAATATTTCCAGATCGGTGAAATTTCCTGTCCTCACCGTCATAGCCGCCCCCCTCCTGGAATTCACAAGCAAGCGCACCTCTGATTTGAAATAATTTATTGGCACATTTCGAAATAAATATTTCTGCAACAATTTTCATTATTATGTATAACAGCTTCTCTTCCATTTTTTTATTTTTTATTTTTTTTTTTTCTTCAATTTCAGGGGCGTATTTAGCGAATTAGTCATCTGAGGGTGCTCATATTTCACCCAGTGAAAGCTGACCCCAAAAAAAGACATATTTTGAAATAAAAAATTTTTGGAACTTTTCGAAGTTATGGGGCAAAAACATCAAAAATCGCCAAAAATCGCAAAAATTCAAATGTTGTCCGATTTCGTAGAAAATTTGTACATAGATAGAGTATAAAAATAGAAGAATTTTGAGGAAAAAAACTGGTCCAAAACAACTGGTCCCAACTGGTCCCAACTGGTCCCAACTGGTCCAAAAATGGTTTTCTAACAATCGGGACCAGTTTTTGGACCAGTTTTTTCCTCAAAATTCTTCTTTTTTTATACTCTATCTATGTACAAATTTTCTACGAAATCGGACAACATTTGAATTTTTGCGATTTTTGGCGATTTTTGATGTTTTTGCCCCATAACTTCGAAAAGTTCCAAAAACCCCCCTTTTTTTATTTCAAAATATGTCTTTTTTTGGGGTCAGCTTTCACTGGATGAAATATGAGCACCCTCAGATAAGTAATTCGCTAAATACGCTCCTGTTCAATTTATTCATTTTCCCCAACATATTATTTCATTCGACTTTTTAGGTGAAAATCATCAGGTTGCGTTGATCCAAAAAACCAAAAAGAAAATCCCTTACAATGAGTCATCAACTGAACAAAGGCGAAAAAGTGTATGTTCACATAAATGCGTTGAGATATTTTGAACAAAGCGATGAAGAGGACTTTGATAATACTATAGCGGATTCCCCATCGGATATTTTCCGTTTGAATATGGATTGCTTTGAAGAATTATTTGATTATTTGTCATTGGATGATTTGATTGCATTGGGTGGTACATGCAAGCGATTAAGTCAATTGGCCGGCTATTGGTTTCGAAAAAACTATCCAGAGATTCGAATTCGTTGTAAACGAAATGGTATTCGGACATACAATGGTTCCATCGAATTAAATAATTTCGGCCAATTCATACGAAACATTGCCATTTCGATGAAAACCTACAACGGTTACGATAACAATGATGATCTTGACAATGAAAATGATGTTGCTTTATTACAATTATATCGTTACATAAATTTGAATTGTTATCAATCGCTTCGAGAAATTGCATTTGGTAATATGGAAATTTGTTCATCGAAAATTGAGTGCCTTAAAGATATTTTATGTACAATTGAAACGATTACACTTTTCTATTGTCAAATCGATGGCAATGCATTTCAAACGATATTCAATATTTGTGAAAATATGAATCGTTTGAATGTATATGGGAATATGCACGGTGATGCGTCAATGGTTATTGGAATGAACAATGATTGGCTTCTACGTAAATATCCAAAATTAAAATACTTTGATCTGAAAATCGGAAGTAACATCCTTGAAATAAAAGAATTAACACAATTCTTTGATATGAATTCCATTCAAACATTTTCAACGAATCTCAATTGCCTTCTAATGAATGGTCATCATTTATTGGTTTCAAAATCAAGACTTGATGTACTCTCTCTTAATTTAACCGATGTTTTTTCCATCGGAAATGATTGGGCAAAATGTTATCAAATACTGAATGAACTGCATGAAAATGGATTTTATAAGCAATTGCATTTGGATGAAGGCGGTTGTTTGGATCAATATGAAGATTTTAATTTATTTATTTCACTGAAGAGACTCGTCAAATTTAGAATTAGATCGTCACATTTTTCCTTATCTCCTCTGGTCGACCTTGAACAATTGTTTGTGAAAAGCGCGAATTGTGTTAGCGATTGGAATGAATTGCCGAAGAATTTATTAAATTTACAAAATGTCGGTTGCTCTTATGCTTCATCCGACGAACTTTTCGTATTTATTTGTCATGCAGTCAATTTGAAAACCATCAAAATTGAACATTTGGAAGCCGGTAAGCATTTTAACGAATACACGCAAGTGCTCGATGTAATCAGTTTAAATAATGAACGAGAAAAATTGCATGGAGCTCAAACAATTACAATTTATTTGGATGAAAAAGTCTATTTAGCAACCAAATGGACATTTAAAGAAACGAAATACCGTTTTATTCAATTGAAACGCATTGAAGCATGTGAATGGGATGATTATTTTTAAATTTGAACATTTCAATGCAAGAAATATTCTGAAATATTTTGTTTTGAGGAGAATGATTATTCAATTAAAAAAAAAAAAAATAATTTTCTCAAAAATAAATAAAGATCTTATTTAAATCTTAAATCAATAGACTTTAGTTATCTTTTATCTTTAACATGCACGGATACTATGATATTGGTGTTGCGCTCACGCTCACAGTAAACAAGTGCTATCTCCGCCGTAACTCCACACAATTCCACAAATGAACTATGTGGAATGTCGAAACTTGCAACATGAAACAAACATCTATAAAAATATTGAAACATTCAATGACAAGATATATTCTTAAATTATAATGTAGGTATTTTTTTATACAATTAATTGAAATTGTTGTTTTCTAGGGGGATTCAACTCTCACGAATACGTACATTTTTACGAATTTTTCAAAAATTTTGCGAATGCGCTTATGGACATATTTGTAAAAATGTACGCATTCGTGAGAGTTGAATCCCCCTAGGTTGTTTTGCATCAAAGATATTTAGAAATCAATACGATTTGCTTAAATTGGATATAATTGCGAATGGAAATTGTTTGCGTACGTTGAAATAATGAATATTTTCGACACTTTAGAATTCCAGCCATAAACCAACAAATGCAACAATTGTATTATTTATTTATTATGGAAAAAAATTTACACAAGCAATTATCGATGGCATAAAATGTTAATATAAGAATATTCTCAAAGAAATCTTTATTATATTTCACATTTTATTAAAATAAGTAACAACTATATAATTGTTCACGATAAAAGTTGAAAAAAAATAGAAAAATTATCATTGAACAGGTTCGTAATTTTGAGTCATAAAATGACTGCATCTTAGTAGACGAATAAGCAACAGCTCGGGTTAAATTTCGGACTGTCTTTGTTTAAAAATTTAGATAGTTTTGAATTCAATTCGTTTCAAATTAATCGATTAAATAATAAACGACTAAAAATGGCCAGTTTTTACATAAATTTCGAAATGTATCCAAACATTCAAGCCATTTTTTCCTACAAATACGTTTTGCGCGTGTCATTGATGTTAAAAAATTTAATTTTTTTCGTTTTTTTCATTTTTCTCATTTAAAATGTCATATTTCAGGATTCGAACGATGGTCTAGACCAATACGAATTCTTTGAAGATCAGGATGTGACAAAATTTCTAGAAGTAGAAGCAGTTGTTGTTGATGAAAATCATCGTAAACATGGAATTGCTATGCATCTTTTTGAAAAAATAAAACACATTTGTTCGAGGAAAGGTGTGAATTTGGTTTTTGGTTTTCTCTTATATACGGACTCAGTGCGAGCAGCCCAAAAAGCTGGATTCACATATGAGTATGGATAGGAAAAAGATCGTTATGTAAGAAAATTTTGAAAACTATAAAAATTTCCATTGCCGTTTTCTTTCTTTTTCAATGGTTTTCTCATTGAAAAAAAAATCGTAATAAATTCGAATGAATTTATTTTTATTTTATTGTAATGACGTTTCGAACAATAAATGAAAACCAATGCAATGAAATTTGAGTTTTTCATTCGAAATATTATTACATCTTTCGGATGAATGATTTTCGATTCCCATAAATTGGCTATATTTACGTAAGAACTTATGTGGGCACATCGAAATAGGAAATATTTAATATAAAAAAATTCACACGCTGCACACGTAATGCTAATTTCATCTTGTAATATAAACACAAATACAAAAAAATAAGAAAACCATATGGTTTTGCTTATTGCTCATAGAAGTAACTATTGATAGGCGCCAAACAATATTTCCTTTTATTCATTCGTATATTAACTCATATCGAGTGTCAACCGTTACAGCAATCAACAAACACAGATAAACATTCATTAATTTTAGCGAGAATTTCACAAACATTTTGTAAAAAAAAAAATGACAAAATTTTTTTTAAAAAACATCGTCATTAGTTATTATATTTCGTTGAAACAACAAACAACTGTGCAATTGTTTGCGACAAAAGTGAAAATGTTTAATATCATTTTTTTACTTATCGGCGTGTATTCTATTTTGGGAATAACTGACGCAGCTTATGAAACGTTTAATGGAAAAAATAACCAAGGACGATATTATATTCGCAACTTACCAAAATTATTATTTAACCAAGCTGAAACATTTGTGGAAAGTGGTTTTGAAGCAATAGATGATGGGGGTATGTATGATGTCGGTGATGCTAAGAAAATGCAATGCGATTCAATAAAATTCAATTTATTATTTCGAATAGGTTGGAAAGTTGTATTTAAAGAAAATCTATCGTTGGCATGCTTTGAATGTGGTTCTAACAAACTTGTTGGCGTAGCTGCTATAAAATTAATAGAAAAGGTTTGTGATATTCAATTCACCATGTCATTAGTCACTAAACATGTATTTTTCTATTATTACTTCCCATTTGAGGAAGAAAATGATTGGATTTTAGTGAAAGAAATAGAAATGTCTTAAGTTAAATTAAAATTTACGATTCATGAATGTTTTTTTATTTCCTGTCGATTTAAGACATTTCATGTAGATCGAAATTGAACGATGTTGAAAATAAATCGACTAATTAAATTTAATTCAAAATTAACTGAATGAACTTGTATGAAAGTTTCGAAAATTATTGAAGTATTTCAGGCTGCATTTTGCATGTTGTTCTGCCATTTCGACATTAAAATATATTTGCGTATATGTTGTTCAGGGTTTGGTCTTGATTAATTTTATTATTTTTTTTTTTTTTCTTTTTTTATAATAAAATGTAATTTTTTAGAATTCTGATGATGGTCTAGACCAACATGCATTCTTCAAAGATCAGGGTGTGACAAAATTTCTAGAAGTAGAAGCAGTTGTGGTTGATAAAGATCATCGTAGACGTGGAATTGCTGTGCATCTTCTTAAAAACATAAAACACATTTGTTATAAGAAAAGTGTGAATTTGGTTTCTGGCTTTTTCTTTTTTGCAGACTCAGCCCAAGCAGCCCGAAAAGCTAGATTCATTCATAAAAGTGGATGGGAAGCAGATCGTTATGCAAGAAAGTTTTGAAAAGTTTTGAAATATTTTTTGTTTTTGCTTTTTCAATGCTTTTCCCATTAAATATATGCTATTACAATTTGAATAATTTTACGAAATCACAAATTATATTGCTGGCTGAATTGGTCGGAAACAACAACAACAAAAAATCATACGTTTTACTCAGTGCTAGACTTTTTCTTTCAGGGAAAGACGATTGAGTCTTGAAATACTCAATTTATCAACAGTTTTTTTTTTTCATTTAACTTAATTTTGTACGGCTTAAGATGTCAATGAACACATTTCCGAACTGTTGTCCGTCCGAAAAAAAGTTTTCATTTCAAAATAGTCAAGAACGCTTTCAAAACAATTTTTAGCTTAAAAATTCGAAAAAGAGAAAGGCGGAAAGAATGTTCGAATGTTTAATATATTCGAAAATAAAATATCCATTTTTATGTTCACTGACATTAATTTGACAGCAAATACTACAACATTTGTTTTGAAATGTCATATTTCCAACGAAAATTGTAAAGTTTACAACCATTGTTGGAATTCTATACATCACAGATTTGTTTGCACTAATACCAAAGCATTTGCGTATTTGGTTGTAAATGTGACATTTCAATTGCGCGCTCAAGCAAGTTGGTATTAGTGCAAACAAATCTGTGATGTATAGAATTCCAACCATGGTTGTAAACTTTACAATTTTCGTTGGAAATATGACATTTCAAAACAAAGCTTGTAGTATTCGCTGTCAAATTAATGTCAGTGTTTTCATACATTTCCTAAAACAAAGAAAAAAAAAAAGAAAAAAAAACAATTTTCTATCCGATGAAAAAAAATTTCTCATACAAAAAGGACAACATTTACACAAAAAAATAGATAAATTTCACTTAAAAAAAGCAAATCATTCTCCTTTTACTGAACATTTGAGATTGGCGCTTCAATTGTGTCCAACACAATGTGTTGATTCAATTTTGACATTCAATGTCAAATAAACGTTGTTTAAAAGCGTCAATTGTTTGGTTTCTGTTGACTTTAACAGTGTTGAGGCATGATTTCGATTCAGTGCGCAACAATTTAAAGGGTCGAGGAATTTTACTCTTCACTTTGAAATTTTTTAGTGAAAAGACGGTACATTTTATTGAATCGAATTTATTGATAAATCATTGGTAGAAAAAGTAAGTTTTCAAATTGTTATTATTAAATTTATGTGAGGAAATTGAAAAAAGAAATACTTCATTTGTTTTAAGAATGTAAACACACAACTAAATTGCAATGTAAGCGTAAATGTCAGTTGTATATTTCTCATGTTTCATTCAGATTCCATCAAACTGATTTGCTTGCCTTTTTTCATTTTTAGTTCTTCACATTCTTTTACATTTTATTATAGGAAAAAAAGAGCAACAAAACCAAATTAAATTCAACAAAGCAGCGATTTTTTGCTGGATAAAAATGAATCATCAACAGAATAAGCAAATATTTTCAACAATTTCGAATGAAATAAAATCAAATGGAGCTGACAACAACGATCAAAATCAAATTGCTGCAGTTTCTGCAAATGATCAATCACCATCGTATTCTGGCGAAATTTTCAAATTGGACGTTGATTGCTTTGAAGAATTATTTGATTATTTGTCACAAAAAGAATTAATTGCTCTGGGTAACACATGCAAGCGATTACGTCAATACGCTGGCCATTGGTTCCAAAAGAATTATCACGGATTATTAATTAACATTCGAAATGGTGGTATTCACACATGTAAAAACATTGAATTGAATTGCTTTAGCCAGTTCATCAAAAATATTTCATTTAATCATTACATCTACACGTATTGTGAACCAGATAATATGTCTACTGTTTTTTTTTTCGTATTGTTGTCATTACATAAAGTCGCATTGCTATCAATTTTTGGAAAAAATGGATTTTTACAATCTTCAATTGAATTCAGTTGAATTAAAATGTTTAAAAGAGATTTTCCGTACAATTGAAATCATCCAAATAAATATGTGCGGAATTGATGGTGATGCATATGAAACGATTTTCAGTGTTTGTGATAATTTAAAACGTTTAATTTTTATTGATGACATTGAAGATGATTCATCATCGGTGATATTCGGAACGAATAATGATTGGCTACTTAATAAATATCCAAAACTTGAACACTTTGAATTACGTTTATACGGTGGATCAAAAGAAATTAAAGTATTGCCAACATTTCTTCAGTTAAATTCCAATATTCACACATTCGGAATTGATTTGGCATGTTTCAAAGTGAATTATCATCATATGATGAAATCAAACATAAATCTTAACATTTTTATTCTACATAATATTTTCGATATTGATAATTTGCCCAAATATTGCCAAATGATAAATGCACTTTATGATAATGGATTTTATAAGCAATTACATTTATATGATCAATCTTATTCAATTGAACAAACAAATTTTGATTTGTTGAATTCAATAAAGGGTCTTGTAAAAATTAAAATTGTATTCATAGGCTCGTTGAATATTTCTCTATTGAATCTTAATGAATTGCACATTAAAAATACAAATTATATCACCAATTGGATGGAATTACCGAAAAATATGAAAAATCTTCAACGTATTCGTTGCTCTAATGCATTATTTGATCATATTTTAGAGTTTATTAGACACGCACAACAGTTAAATACAATTAGAGCTAAATTTTTGGAAAGTGGAACATATTATAATGCTGATACGCATATACTTGACATGGTCGCTTTGAATAATGAACGTCAAAAATTGAGCGGAGCACATAAAATTACATTCTATGTATTTGAACACATTTATTTGGCCACAAAATGGGCCCACAATGAGACTAATTTTAGTCTTATTCAACTAAAACGCATTGAATCATATGAAAGAGAATGATGTTGTCAAAGATTTTGTATCGAGTCATAAATGCTAAATAATAATAACAGTGTATAATTGCCAAAAAAAATCGTTATTTTTCTATTTTGTTTTGTTTTGTGGAAAATGTTTACAATAAATTAGAAAAGGAATATTAGGAGCTGCATGAAATTCCTTTCATTCGTCATATTTCCTTTTTCAGAATTAACTTTTTGTTACAAATTCAAATATTCAATTAAAATGCTGTTATTTTCAAAAGATAAATAAAAAAAAACACAATAATTCATTCAACATTTCCATCATTTTTATTCAAATGAAAAATTCAAATATTCGAACTTGACATGGAATGTGTGTGGCATTTTTGATCATTTATCTGCTTTGATAAATTTGGAAGAGTTATGCATAGAATAAACAACTAATTTGGATTGGGCAGAATGACCAAAGGATTTGGTAAAACTTGAACAAATCTAATGCGGATCTGATGATATTTTAATGATTATTCACCACAATTAAACACAATCAAAGTTGGATCGTTGAACACATTATGACCAAGAGTTGCACGTACTTAATGTTTCCGCATTGAATAATGCTAAATAACACAAGTTGCATGGAAACCGCAAAAACTACAGTTTTTGAATTTTAAGGTAGAGAATCGGAAAATTGAGTCAGAGATTATTTAATCATCGAGTCTTAATTTTTAAATTTCGGCAAAAATAAGACATACGGTTCATCCAATAACAACAACAATAACAAAACCTCAAGCTTTGAGCTTGAAAAATGGCAGAATAATTAAAATAGTTTTCATTTTACAGATTAAAATTGATTTCAGTTGCGCAAAAAGCCGTGTCTTTCTTTACCAATTTCGTAGCGAATTTGTTCACACAAAGCATATTCTCGACATCATTCACTCATATTATAAGAATTTTTACGACACATTCCAGGCGCGTCTAGTGGATTTGAATATCGAGCAAAATGTCAAATGAATAAAAACATTCGATTCAATCTGATGTCATTTTAATTTTAGTTTTTTGTCTCTCTATTTTTATTTCGAACAACATTTCTATATCTTAATTTTCTTGTTTAAATTCAAAACTTCCGTTCGATTCAAATTCATATTTTGAACGTTTGGCAATTTTATTTACTTCATTTGCAACAATGAAACCGGAATAGATTTTCTTTCCATCGGTTCCTGTGTGGGTCATGTGGCCAATGCGACCATTTAAAATAATTCGATCGCTTTTCCTTAAATTATTGTTCACAAATTGTCGAACTTTTTCATCATAAACGAACACACGATGGAAATCGGTCGCAGAAGTTTGTCCCTCTTCATTTCTGGAAATCATTCAAAACCAAAGATTTCAATCAGAAATATACTTTTCATTTAAGAATTTTTCATTTATTTAAAGACTTACTGTCGAAAGAAGTGTGTTGCAATACCAAATGAGCTATCATTTTCTCTTGACGTAACTTCGGTAGCAACATTGGCCAAAAGTTGAACTGTGTTACAATCACCATGAGTTTCATCAACAGTTGTTCCGCATTCATCGTCCAATACGTATAATTGATTAGCCAAAACTACTGACTTTGTAAGATTTTTTCCTTCCTCATTCGTCATATTAGATGATTTTAATTTTCCAAATACATACACACGTTGGCCTGCTGAATAATCTCCCATTGTACGAGAGTTTACATTATGAATTGAACTGAAAATGAAATCAATTGATGAATTAAAGAAAGAAAGTATTCTACATATCAACATATATTTGAATAAAAACACTCACTATTTCGATGGTGAATCGTTTGTTTTGACTGTAAGTGCTTTTGTACCGGATGGTAATGTGAATGCATCACTAATCAATGTACCAACTAATTTGACATTGTTAATTACTGTAGAAAAAATGAACGTTTTTTTTTTCATTTATTTTTCGTCTTATATTAAACATAACCTCAATCCAGGGACAGAGAATATAATCCAAATTCATATACAAAACAATTCGTATTCAAAAATAATTATAAAATTTAATTAAATTTTTAAATTTAATTGAATTACAATGACAACTTGCTTTTTGGTCTTTCTTTCTTTTCAAATGAGAAAAAAACCATTCGAAATAGAGTGAACCTTATTTCTCAATTTGTTGAATACACACAATGGAAATTACCTTTTATACTGCGAACAGGAGCTTTACTACAAAATCTCGATGTTAATACCGACAAAGAAAACGGTTGTTTTGCTTGGATAAGAATCGAACGGAACATGATCAAATTATTGAATAAAATGCAATTTAAATGGATGTTTGGAGCCGGTGCTCGTGCTTTTCAAATGTAGATAAAAGATTCTTCTTCTTCTTCGTTTCAGCACATTTGACAGTTCTGACAACTGAGTTATGTCACATGTGTACAGCTTATCTTTGTTCATTATAATTTATAGCAGGTTATGGTAGAATTCTAAATTGTGTTTAAAATTTGTTATAATTCGTTACGTGTTTACTTGGCACACATATTCTATTAGAAGCATAAACATAAGTACTTTTTCCTTCCCTTTGTCACATTTAAACATATATTGACCTTTTGATATGTTGGTTTGTTTGAATTGCTTTTGTTATTGTTTTTGGCTGTTGTTGTTGTTATTGTTGTTGGTGATGGTGTATAACGAATTGATAACAATGACGACTACTCAATTTAAATATTGATTACGAAGGTGCGAACGATTTTTTTTTTTTTTTTTTTTTTGAGTTTCTAATTGAGATTCAATTTTTATTATTGATAATTTCACACGCATATACATATCCCCATGCAGTACCAGAGAAAAAAAAAACAAGTAAATGAAATAAAGAATCATATAAAGAACATTTCAATTTGAATTGATTTTGCTTCTATTTTATTTCACTTTTATTTAATTGATTCAAATACGTTGCTTTCGACGTCGCATTAGCAAAGCATTGCCTCTTACGCCATCTCTGCGAGTTCAAACAAAACTGTGAAAGTTCATACAATGAACTATGGCCTAAGTCGTTCGACGTTACATTGCAAGCCATCTCTATCATATATACATTGAATTGCACATACATCGTTACGGACTGCAAACGACAAATCGTATCGTTTTGCCGTTTCCATTGGTATAATCAGCGTACATTGATAAATCGTATAGGTGGAGTCAATATCTTGAAATCAAAGCTCTTCACATGTGAAAACATAACAATGAATGCCACATTGTTGTTTTTTACAAACAATCAGTAAATTGAAAATTGTTTCACATTACTGCCAATGCAACTGTGATTTTGGTGATGTAGAAATATAGCAGTTGGGTGATATTTCATGAACATAATCCATTCGATTGAGCAAGATCTGGATTTCTCTCAAAAATTGTAAATTGCACGCAAATTTCTATATTTTTTCATATATATTGCATGCAGTTTTTTGTCCGCAAAAAATAGAAATTGTCCGCAAAAATTAGAAATTGAACGCAAAAAAATAGAAATTGAACGCAAAATTTAGAAATTCAATGCAAAAATTGGAAGTTGTAATATTTATTTAAAATATCAACATTATTTGTACAAAGTGAAGCTTACATTTGTACTTTATTCGTACAAACTGTACACAAATCGAAAAAACGGCACACAAAATTCATAAACATATCATTTGTCCTTTTTAGCGTTTTTATTAAAAAAATTTTCTTTTATTTTCTCTTTTGTTTACAATTGATGAAATTATTTCCATTCTTATATTTTAATTCAAATTGTTCTTAAGAAATATAGAAGGTAAGTATGATTAATTGACGTTGACAATGAAAACAATGTCTAATTATAATTTGAATTAAATATTATTATAAACATTTTGATACTAAACTCCTTTCCAAATCAGAATCGGAAATTTCCAGGTACTGAATGCTGTTGCCGTGATCCATAATGCCGTGCCATACCGTCAATGTACAACATACGGTTTGCATACATACTATAATAGTAGTATCTTTGAGAGTAAGCTGGATTAGATTTTTCTTTTTCATAAGTTTTGAACAATCCAATGCACTTTTTTTCGCTCGAAATGTAGTCACTTTTTTGTTGTTGAGTCACTCATGGTGCAAAGAATTCACTCAAAGTAAACATTATCTCGGTTGTTGCTCTGTTTCCCCAAAAAAACAAACATATTTTATTACGCATGCTATACGAATACATAGCGACATTATTCATAACGAACATATCAACCATGTAAGAAGGCCAGCTCTCGAATGGAAAGAAACTATCCTGTAAATATGGTTTCGATAAAATTTTCGTACGATAAGTGTTTAATTAATCGTGAGTATTGAATCATTTGTACGTGTTTTTTGCACTTTGACCCAGTTGAATTCATTGATAAAGTTCGTTGTTCCGAATCAGACGAATGAGCACTGCTTTCATTTTCTTCGAAACTGATTTCGTTAAAAAGTTGACTCTGACCATCATTCAATAATTGCGATACTTCTGCTTTCTCCAGTCCACGCACACACAGATCATCGTCAGTAGATGATAAAAATTTAATTTTTTCTTCTTCCATAAATCCAGATTTTGTGTTAATTAGTAAAAAAAGATTGATTACCAAAATGTCAGACGTGTTGATCCAATCTAAATTTAAAACAATATGAAAATGCATTGACACAATTCTCATACACATTTGGCACTAAGACAAAGCAAGTGGCTGCCATTTTTTGTTTATCAATCGGAAAGCAGAAACAAATGATTCATTCGTTCGCTTAAATCCAAAGACACAAATTCTTGATTGCATCACGCAATAATATTAATAAAATAAAAAATATCCGAAAATTTCCAAAATTGATAATTTTTCTTTTCAAATTCATCAAATCGTTGTGTAAGAGAAGAAAAAATCATTGAAGCGGTTCGCGCAAAATTTGTTGCACCCATTACAAATGCCGAATGCACAGCCAAATGTGGTTTTGGAAAGGTAATTTCTTTGAGCCATATATATAACTTCTATTAGATTAATTGAATTTTATTCAGATTGAAACCATTGAATCAGACTAAATCGAAGCACTCAAATATGGCTTCACGGATATCATCGCAGCAAAACGCAACACCTATATCCACACAACAAAATGCAAATATTGAATCGACACAACTGATCGTGGCATCGGCATCATCGCAACAAAACACGACATCGACATTCATTTCATTGACAAAATCCAATGTTTCTTCTGCACCGGTTTTCGAGCCAATCGACCCAAACACATCTTCACTGTTAGATGATCTCTTGATGAGCGACAACGACGATTTTGTCAAATATTCTAGCAAACCTACGAGAAAATGAAGATTGGGTATTTGATAATTCGGATGAATATTTGTCATGTAATGAAGAGAACGATGATACGAGTAACAAGGAAATTGATGATATACCTCATACTTCATCTACAGTTGCAGCTCCATGCAAAGGAATTTTTTTGCTAATCCACACATTTCACAAGAAGGAAGGGTGAAAGCTGTTGGGTTTCTTGTGACAAAAAAGATTTGAAGAAAGGAAAGAAGACAATATTTTAGACTAAGAGCCACTGAACTAAGGATGTGTTATTTCTACTTTATAGATGATTATTGATTTGAAAGTTATTTTAAAAATTTGAAAGTTATTTTAAAATAAATCGATTTCTCGAAATGATCAGCCACGAAAACACCAAATCGAAAGCATTTTGCGCAATTACAAAGATAAAATGTTCGGCAAACAATGGCACAGATAGAAACATTTGTTAACACAAAGAGAGAAATTCCCGAGAAGGACGATGAAGCATTTATTTTAACATTTGAACGTGCACCACCGAATGAAAATATAAATCGATATTTTCGTTTTTTTATTTTAACCAAACGATTATTGAAAACTGCCGTTAACGCAACAACGATTCACGCAGATGCAACCCACAAAGTGACAGTAGAAAAAGTGCCTTTGATCGTAATAGGTTGTACAGATGCGAACAAAAAATTTCATTTGATTGGAATGGCTATAACAAGAAATGAAACAGCGGCTACGTATAAAATGTGTTTTGAAGCGGTACGTTCAGGAATGCGCACCGTGAATGAAAAGGAATTTGTACCAAAAGTGTTGGTTGCGGATGCTGATCCAGCTATTCACCTATAGGATATGCACAATGTTTTTGGTGAAGATGTTGTTTGGTGTAATGTGCTATGCACATGTTGTGCGTAATATTGCCATAAAATATAAGTACAATAGCAAAGACAACGGAAAGTAAATTATTGAAGATATTCGACTTTTGCACAATGCTTCCGATGAAAAGGTTTTTGACATTGGTTGTCGTCTATTTATGGCAAAATGGTCGTCCAAAGAAGAAACGGCGTGTTCTCTGATCGAAAAATCTTTTATGAAAAAGAACAAATCATGGTATATTGGCTGCCACAGTAGAGTTCCAAAAACTAACAATGGATTGGAGCGATTCAATGGTATTATCAAAATCACGCACACAAGTTATAAGCAAAAACCATTGAAACAGTTCATGAAAATGATAATGGTTATTATTGCACAGTGTTCAAAAGCGTACGATTTCAATGATTACCCAAGTTTTCAACAACAAATTCAGATTTCACGTGACATTTTACGTAAAGGACATGATTTTGACCGGCATTTCACAAATGATAATGGATCACAAAATTTTTATTGCTTTTCAAGTAGTCATCCATCAACAGACAACATTACGATGAATGATGTTATCGATTTTAAAACTACATTGGAACATCTTTCATCATTTAATGAGTTCAAAGAAAATGTATTTTTGATTTGGAAAGTAAAATTGCCGAAGCGATTGAATGATTGGAAAACAGATGCTACCTGTACGTGTCCAGCGTTTGATGCGTCATTCATGTGCAAACATATCCTTGGGTTACTCAAACAATTATTGTCACCTACTATTTTGGAAAAGTTGGGCATATTTCAGGGCTTGGAAAAAGATGAGCCAAATTACGATGATGAACCGTTGTTCACAACTAATAAAGGACGGCCTTTAGTAATGGACAATTATTTTTCTGATGAGATTATCAGGTAATATCGCTATTCATTTGAAGACACTATTATTATTTGTGCCAAAAATGTTTTTTCGAAATTGTAATTCAACCGTTTTGTTTCAGATTAATTTTTGCACAGCAAATGAAAAGGAAAATACAGGGAAGTGAACATTGATACAACAAAATCGATACAAATAAAATAGTTTAATAAAATATCACACATGAAAATGTTGTTAATTTCTTTTCATCACTATTAATGTCACCAACTTCAAACTTTCTCTTTCTTAATTCTGCATCCAAAAATTACATATTTACGTACAATTTCTAAATTTTGCGTTCAATTTCAGATTTTTGCGTTCAATTTCTAAATTTTGTAGACAATTTCTAATTTTTGCGGACAATTTCTATTTTTCGCGTTCAATTTCTATTTTTTGCGTACAAAAAACTGCGTGCAATTTATATGAATTTACGTACAAAATATAGAAATGTACGATCAATTCACAATTTTTGCTTACAAAAAACTGCGTACAATTTATATAAATTTGCGTACAAAATATAGAAATAGCTATTCTTCCCATATATAACAAACCCAATCATGGCTTTCTTGTAAATTTATTCGTTTTCCGTACTCTTCATGTAGAGCACACCTTAAACGGTAAATATTATAGGTCTTACCATCAGTACCACAAACATAGAAAGAGTTGGTCTTTTTTTAAAAATAACGAATTCCTTTGGAAAAATCAATCAAAACAAAAAATCGTTCATTCTCAATCCACCACAATGAGAATTCTCTATGGATTTTTATTATTCTACCAGCGATTGATTCTTTGGATTTTCTTTCATTCATTTTGGACAATTTTTCAACCAATCAAATCGCATATGCTATAAATAGAACGTGAAAACTTTAGGAAAATTGAGGAATTTCATATAAAAAAAAAATGTGCCAAAATTTGCCGTTTTTCGGTTCAATTGCATTACGCAAGATTTCTCAAATTGAACCGATTAGAAATTGTTTATTTTACAGAGTTCTATCAATCAAAGTTGAAACATATCAATTTTTTATGAAAATGATCGAAAAAAATATCAAAAAACTTGATTTTTTATGGTGGTCTCAGGAAGCTTGCTGCTGCACTGTACCAAGACCTCATTTCATGATTTTTGCTATTTTATTTTTCAATGGACAAGTCACGGCCGTTTTCTAGCCGTTAAAATTAAAACAGCCAGAATTTTGAACAAAAAAGCAAAAAAAAAAAAGAAGTAATAAGTGTAGTTTGAATTTCTAAGAATTTTTTTACAGCAACCAAGTGAATCGCGTAATATTTTGAACACAAGGACATTGTGACAAGGGAAAAGAATGTGCTATATCAAAATTACCAAAGTTGTAAACAACAATAGATTGCAAGCATTAATGACATAGAAAAAACAAATATCTGTCTAAGCATATTGTCCTGACAAATTACATACAATTATTTTTTATTTATTTATTTATTTATTTATTTATTACGAAGCCTAAATTTATGCCAATATCAGACAAAACAGTTTCACAGCAGACTGCGAGCATGCTGGTCAATATGCAGCGTGACATGTATTTCTGAAATTCTCAAACACATCAGCCTAGTATCACGTCTATTTCAAGTATAAATCTGAATGTTCCCCAAGTGTCTGTATTCTGAATTTCTCCCACATTTTAAACATTCTATCTATGCGTTATTTTCTATGTATTATGTTTGTGTGTTTCAATTTTTTATACATTTGTACGGTACACAGTTAGAGTAAGAGTGATGGTATTTTGTTGTAATTTTGAGAGAAAAAGCGCTGACTAAATGGTTGATAGAGTATATGTAGTTGTGTAGTATATTTACAAATTTGATGGTAAAACCCATTTGAAATTTTCCGAGAGGAATCAAACTTTTGTATTGGATTCTTCATTTTGATTGATTCTTTGTATAATAAACATACCGTAAATCAAAACGTAAATTTGTCGCTAATTTCAAAACACCAAAAATTTATTGAATAAATTAAATTAAAAACACTGGTAAAAACATACATTATTAAGCACTTGTAATGTTCAAGCTGGATTGTCGTAGCTAGATTTTAAATGCCCGTTTTTGTTTTTACCCATTCCCTATGTACTGGTAATTCATATGGCTACTTATACTTGTGCAGTATAAATTTCTCCTCAAATATATTCAGATTAGCGGTGAAATTTGAGGACAATTTATACTTTGCAAATATAAGTAGCTACTATGATTATACTAATACAAGTATGAATCTCTATTTAATCATAAATCGTACAAAGTGCTCGATATTTATACATATCCTTTTGACAGTGTAAATTTCTCTTTTTTATCAATAGTTATACATTAAAGTTCCTTGTTCTTCATTACCAAATTCAATTGGTGTGCATGTCGTTTGAAGAAGTTTGAATAGTTGTTGGCTTATAATATAAAATATAAAATATTCATCAAATATTCCGAATTTGAAGGTTGTATCTCTTTGAATTTTGAGAGATCGAAATGATGCCGCGACAATAGTCAATCCATTCCCAAATCTTTGCATATATTTTATCATGTAATTTACACATTGATGTCGTGAAACCACATCGTCCTTGTTTTTTCTGTTGTAATCAAAACAAAACAACAGTGCTGCAAAGCGGGAAAAAAAATCAAAAATAAAACTGATATTAACGACGTAAATATGACAGACGGTGTTACCATCAACAACAACAACAACAAAACATCAAGCTTTGAGCTTGAAAAATGGCAGAATAATCAAAATAGTTTGCATTTTGCAAATTAAAATCCGTTTCAATTTCGTTCAATTTCGCAAAAAGCCGTGACTTTCTTTACCAATTTCGTAGCGATTTTGTTCACATAAAGCATATTCTCGACATCATCCACTCATATTATAAGCATACTTACGACACATTCCAGGCGTGTCAAGTCCAATTGAATATCAAACTTTAATCCAGATAAATAAGAACATTGCATTGATTCGATTTAATCTATTTTTATTTTAAACAATTTCTACATCTTAATTTTCTTGTTTAAGTTCAACACTTCCGTTCGATTCAATTTCAGATTTTGAACGTTTGGCAATTTTATTTACTTCATTTGCAACAATGAAACCGGAATAGATTTTCTTTCCATCGGTTCCTGTGTGGGTCATATGGCCAATGCGACCATTTAAAATAATTCGATCGCTCTTCCTTAAATTATTGTTCACAAATTGTCGAACTTTTTCATCAAAAACGAACACACAATGGAAATCGGTCGCAGAAGTTTGTCCCTCTTCATTTCTGGAAATCATTCAAAACCAAAGATTTCAATCAGAAATATACTTTTCATTCAAGAATTTTTCATTTATTTAAAGACTTACTGTTGTAAAAAATGTGTTGCAATACGAAATGAGCTATCATTTTCTCTTGACGTAACTTCGGTAGCAACATTGGCCAAAAGTTGAACTGTGTTACAATCACCATGAGTTTCATCAACAGTTGTTCCGCATTCATTGTCCAATACGTATAATTGATTAGCCAAAACTACTGACTTTGTAAGATTTTTTCCTTCCTCATTCGTCATTTTAGATGATTTTAATTTTCCAAATACATACACACGTTGGCCTGCTGAATAATCTCCCATTGTACGAATGTTTACATTATGAATTGAACTGAAAATGAAATCAATTGATGAATTAAAGAAAGAAAGTATTCTACATATCAACATATATTTGAATAAAAACACTCACTATTTCGATGGTGAATCGTTTGTTTTGACTGTAAGTGCTTTTGTACCGGATGGTAATGTGAATGCATCACTAATCAATGTACCAACCAATTTGACATTGTTAATTACTGTAGAAAAAATGAACGTTTTTTTTTTCATTTATTTTTCGTCTTATATTAAACATAACCTCAATCCAGGGACAGAGAATATAATCCAAATACATATACAAAACAATTCGTATTCAATGCAATTAAAAATTTATTTTTTTGTCAAAATAATTATAAAATTTAATTAAATTTTTAAATTTAATTGAATTACAATGACAACTTGCTTTTTAGTCTTTCTTTCTTTTCAATTGAGAAAAAAACCATTCGAAATAGAGTGAACCTTATTTCTCAATTTGTTGAATACACACAATGGAAATTACCTTTTATACTGCGAACAGGAGCTTTACTACAAAATCTCGATGTTAATACCGACAAAGAAAACGGTTGTTTTGCTTGGATAAGAATCGAACGGAACATGATCAAATTATTGAATAAAATGCAATTTAAATGGATGTTTGGAGCCGGTGCTCGTGCTTTTCCAATGTAGATAAAAGATTCTTCTTCTTCTTCGTTTCAGCACATTTGACATTTCTGACAACTGAGTTATGTCACATGTGTGCATTGTTCATGTACATTTTTACACATTTATTTTTAAAAAATTTCAAGAAAATAAGAAAATCAAATTCAAAAAATAAAAACAAAATGATTATAATAAACCGGTCCGTTTTTTGTTTATCTAAAAATTTGTTTTTACTTTAGTGTAAAATGAATCTTAACGACTAACTTGGAAAATTTCCGAATGCATTTCCAATTGATGCAGTTGATTTTTATTCAAATCAAAAGTCGCCAACTGATATTTGCAATTTGTTTATGAATAAATAATGAAAACCAACAATTCTTTTTTTACATAATTTTCGTAACTCACTTATTCATTAAAATCATACGGATTAATAGATATGCAAAACGAAAGTTCTGTGAATTAAAATTTATTTAGAAAATGACTACAAAATCTCGTTTAAAATCGATTTCATCTCAAAAGCCACCATTGATTTGATTACGTTTTAGTTTTGATTTTCCGCACCTTTTCAGTCTATGTTGAGAAATCTTGTTTGTTTTTGTGTCTACTTCTTTCAAAATGTGTCATTAGAGGCGATCAATTTGGATTTGAATTTTCAATGCCAAGATTTTTGTTTGTTAGAAAATCAAAATGTCGAATTGACGATATTGTATGTAATATGTCGTTTTTGTTTATTTCCGCTACTTCAGTTGAACTGAAAATGTAGGAAGAATTTTCATATAAATTTGATATGAAAATGATGATTAAAATATTGTAATATTTACCTGTCTGCATGAAGGGTGCGCTGTCTATTGCCCGAACATTTGCGAAGAAGATCTTCGACGAAAGATCTTAACGCAACGGCAAATGTGAGCTCGGCACTTCGATGAAAAACACCTGTATTCAAAGAAAGAATTTTCGAAAAAAAAAAACTTAGCAAAATGTAAGGAAATTTCAAATTTTCGATCCGTTTTACCATCAACAATTTCCTCGGGTCCAAATCGAATTTGCATTTTCCGGCAAATGTCATTGATCCACATGACTTCATCGTGTCCACGTTGAATGGGCAAATGCAAACAATTTTTGTTCATTTTCATCGGACTAGAATTTTTTGGAAATTGCTCGGCATCCATTTCATTGTCCACGCAAATAATCTCTTCTTCGGTTGATTTTAACACATCTTTTGCCACACTATTTTCGATTTTTTCGATCCAATTTAGCAATTTTTTATTGAAACTAATAGTATCTTTTTTGAAATGCTCTTGGTGCGTATTACAAACATTTTGCTCATTTTGTTTTTTATTCATTGAACTGGCACTTAGCACTGATTTTGGTGTGTATCCAAACCAACGACCATACAACACAATTTCCTTTGTAGACCATTTTGGAAATTCAATCAATGATTGATGCTTGCATACCAAACGATTTACGTATTTTGCACGTAACCACTGGAAGAAGAAAAAAAATTTGTCTTAGTATGTTAAGAGTATTCTTGGGAAATTATTTATTTTGAAAAATTTTTTAGAAAAATTCCAAGAAAATTAGAAATTTTTCAAAAAATTTGGACGAAGCTCTGTAAAAATGTTCAAAATATTGTAAAAATTGAGACCTTTTTGTAGTATAAATTCGAAAAGGCAAATATGAGACCTTACCTCAAAATTCCGTTGCTTTGCGATCAATAAACTGTGAAAATGAGCCAATGTTAAAACAACAAATGGAAATGATTCTCTGAATTCTGGCTGAGCGGCCATTGATGAAACCAATGGAAGTTCTCTCAATAGCCATCCAATAGCTTCGGTCATATTTTCAAACGATTTTCGTGCAAAAAAGCGTTTTTCCAATTCATCTACATATCGATGTGGAATTGATTGTATTTTTGCCTGTGGTTTCGCATGAGTTTTTGTTCGAAATTCAATATCATCTGGCACATATACGTTAATATTTTTATGTTCAAGACCGGAAATATTGCTAACAGTAATTTTCTTCAGATGATTTAATGATTGATTTGAGTTTGTTTGTGGGATTCTCGGTTTGAGCAAACTAACTTGTGATTTTAATAATGATTGTTGATTCATTTTTGTCAGACGACTTGAATCCAATACCAAAACTTTGTTATTTTTTTGAATTATAGTAACTGAATTTAGTTGTGGCTTGTGACTTAAAGACGTTGTTGGTATAGGAGTGGTTGTTGTCATTGAAAGTGGTGTTTTGGAGACAATTGAAATTGGCATCGGTGCTACTGTATTTTGTATAGAGGTTGTCAATAATTGTAGCATTGAAACTGGGTTCGATGTTGAAGCAACCCTTTGATGTGTTGTAATTGTCGATGGTGGTAGTATTGATCGTTTTGGGGCACTGTTGAACGGATGCGGTGAATTGATGGCAACTAATTTTGGTAGATTTTCTGGAGATTGTAATGTATTGGCAACTGTTATGTTCCTATTTGTCGGTTGATTTACACGCAAATGTTGAATATTTATCAATGGGCTAGTCGCGGTGGTATTACTGTGTCCCATTGATATAATTGGTCTTATCGTATTCGATGGAAATAAGGACGAAGCACCGTTCGCTGAATTTTGCTGTAAAATCACCTTGTTGGCTTGCGGTAAAATCATTTTGAATAATTTTGGATTCTTTTCATCTTGCACCAATTCCATTAATGATATTTTACCATCTTTTCCAACACATTTCACAAATGTCTTTTTCATATTCGCTTTCAGCACTGGCAACGGTGTGTTTATTGTCGGTTTGCTATTTGCCAAATTTGCATTGTTTTGATCACAGATTGTTTGGTTTGATAATACGGTGATTGGTTTCACTGATTGCTCAATTTTCAGTGGAATTTGAGCAAATGTTATCGGAGTTTGGTTTGTCGGAAGACCATTTTGGCATTCATCTAATTCCATTGGTTCTTGTTTCACAAGATGAACAGATTCGTCGATTGGTTCGGTTTTAATCACTACTTCACTCATCCCATTAGGACAGGGTATTGTGTTTGGCAGCAATGATTTGCAAGGTGATGCAAAATTTTGACTCGTCAAGGGTTTACTTAAATCGCCACTCGTTAATGATTTGCTTAAATTGTCGCTCGTTGATGGTTTGCTTGAATTGCCGCTCGTCGGTGGTTTGCTTGAATTGTCGCTCGTTGATGGTTTGCTGGAATTGCCGCTCGTTGATGGTTTGCTTGAATTGCCGCTCGTTGATGGTTTGTTTCCATCGCAACTGGACAAAGGTTTACTAGAATCATCACTTTTAGATACTTTGGTACTCTCCTCATCTTTCGTCGTATTCGGTATGTTTAACCATAGTTCAACTATAGTTTCAGCACCTGAAAACAAAGAAAAATCAAAATTATTCATGCAATTTCATTGGAAATTTCTTTAAAACGAACCCATTGTCTGCATGCCAGTGTGTTTCTTATCCAAAATGAGCGTATGATAAATTTGCAATGGTTTTTGCATTAAATGTGAATGAAAGTAAAGCTGAACTCGAACAGGAAACTCGCCCCAACCTCGTTTTGTTATTTGAAATGGCGGTGAACTATTTAAAATGTATGAAATAGAATTATTTTTTTGAGATTTTTTAGATAATGTTAAATTATTCAGAATTTTTCTGGTTTTTTTTTATAATTTGTAAATGAATTGGGCAATTGAATGTTACCTCACTTCAACAATATCATTCGGTTTGTATGATTCGTGTAGAAAGAAACGGGCTCGACTCACAATTTGTTCCACTGGGACACAACTTTTGCTTGATACATAAATCAACCACTTGTGCGTCACTTTCGTGGCCAGATCAGCCTCTTCGTCTCCGATATACTTGGATATATTGCCTTGAATACAAATTTTTTGCATTTTTAAAAGTTTTAATTCAAAAAAAGTTAATTGAGCGTAATAAAACAAAAACCGTAAATTTAAGTTGAGCTCAAACATACTGGTTTCCTCAAAATTCACACTCACCAACTACAAGCAAATGACGATAATTATTTCGTCCTCGAGCTGAATTCACTTGTTCAAATTCATTTTGTTTCGATGTGGACGGTCCGACATAACGTGGCTTTTTCTGGAAGAAATGGACGAATTTTATGAATTTTCCGAGAAAAAGTTTGAAGAAAAAATAATGAATTTTGAACAAAATATTGAGATTTTTGAACGAAAAAAATAAAAAAAAATCCAATAAATTCACAAATATCTCTATGAAAACCATACATTTTCCACATTCCGACATTGTTCGGTAATTGATTCATCGACGATGGATTCTTGCATTTTAATTTTGGTGTTATTTGATTTTTTGGCCATTTTATGAAATTGTTCGGTTGCATTTTGTGCTGCACGTCGTGCTGGTCGTGATTTAAGAATTTCATCATAATCAATCGGTCGTTTGCCTAATAATTTCTTAAGCGATGGATGAATGGCCATTTGTGGTTTATCACCGGTGAATGGATGGCTTGTCATGCATTCCTGTTGGCTTTTTTCCACAGCAGCCACTTCTTCGGCCGAACAAATTAACCGCTTTTGATTGTAATAATGATAAACAACCGCATATCGTACTTTGGCCAATAATTTTTTTGATTCATCCAACCGTTTATGAATCTCTTCAAATTCACGTTCTTTTGCAATTAATTCTTGTTGAAATTCACGATCAATAATTCGACGTATTGCATCGATACGAGTTTCGGATGTTTTGGATTTTTCATCGGATTTGGTTTCGATATTATTTTTTGTGTCATCATTTTTTGCCTGTAATCGAACCGATTGAAATTGACCGTAATCTGGATCATGATATTTTTCACGTTTTTGTGACATTTTCAATTAAAACTAAATTCAAAACACATTCACTATCGAACAATATGATTTAATTTGACCTTCGGCCAAAAAAATCAAATACAATTGGACAAAATTCACTCATTTGAAAATGCACATTTCGAATCAATTGACAAAATAAATACAATTTAACATATTTCAATTGATTCTCGTTGTTTTCGTCACGACAGCATGCTGTTGATACACAAATGACAGATGTCATTCCATATTCGAAATTGTCTAATTTCGAAAATGTTTTCAATTTCAGCTGTTGGACTGGACAACTTAGTGAGAAGTACAAAATTACATTTTCAAAACGATGTAGTAGATTTTCGATTGAAAAAGTTTTTGAATTTTTTTTTATTAAAATCGGTTTTATTTTAATTTTTTTCGGATTTTTTCCCCATCCATTTTTCTTTAAATCTAAAATTTAAACGGAATTTTGACATGATTTTCCTTCGCATTCCCTCATTTTGTCTAAATGAAGACTATATGTAGATCGTTCAGATGGTAACATATCAAAACCAATATTTGTCAGCTGAAATGGATCATCAAGTAGATCATATGCTTCGACAAAATTCTGAAAAAAAAAATTGAAATTTTCAAATATCCAACTTCTTCTCATTCGAATGTAAAAATTCACCTCTCGATCATCGAATTCACAGTAAACTTTGTTTAAATCATTTGCAATATGACGAATACATCCATATGTGTTATTCCATGAGTCTTGGCAATGACATCCGACCTCAGGTACACATAACTAAAAATTTCAAAGATTTTTTTCAAATTTAAACTTCAATTAAATTCACCATAAATTCTGATGCCATTGATCTCAGGGCGTATCCCAATCAAAAATCGAAAGGGGAATTCGCTAAAGGAACTCTGTGTCAGAACCTATGAAAATCACTCAATCACACTTACATTCAATCGATCGTTACGATGCCATGGACAATGTTCATTGTAAGTTTCCGAATTTCCTTCGCCCCAGTACTCAATTAAAAGTTGCCGTTCGAATGGTGTTTGATCTGTACTTGCAGTTTTCATACTATTTTTTTTAATGGAATTGTTTATATTAATGAAATCGGCAAATGATTGACCATCAATGTCATGAGGTATATCAATTTCAGCCCAATGTAAAATCGTCGGCGCCAAATCGATCAATGATATTGGATTCTCAATTACACTTTTTGCTTTGATTCCCGGCCCAGTTACAATAAACGGTACACGAATATCGGTTTCATATGGTTGTCGCTTATCATATGGCATTGCAAATTGTCCCAAATGATAACCATTGTCCGATGTAAATACAATATACGTATTTTCATATAAATTCAATTGTTCAAGTTGATTGACGATACCATCGATAAGTTCATCAACCGCCATTAAGGTTTGCCAACGTTTTCGATAATATGAATCAATCAACTTGATAATGTTTTGATCTAATGGTGTTGCTGGTAACATTCGTACTAGCCAATGCTTGGACAAATTATTCGATTCCACATTGAAATTTGGCGTTCGCAATGCAGTCACATTTTTAAAGAATGCTTCATGACGTTTGGCCGGTGTAAATGGAGCGTGTGGGGCTGGCGGTGCAACAATTGCCAAAAATGGATTGTCAGCCGATTGATTAGATAGAAAATGCTCTAAACGAGTTCGCTGGTATTTCAAATTAACAATTAAAAATCGAAAAAAATTCATGGCAATTTTGTTGGATAAATAATTTTTTGAAGAAAATTTGATAAAAAAATTCTTAAATGATTATTTTTCTTGAAAATTGAAAAGAAATTTCCCAAAAAACAAAATTTTGACGAAAAAATGGAACTGAATTACAGAAAAATAAAATAAAATAAAAATTATCATAAAACTCACCAAAACATCTGTCAAATAATCTTCCTCTTGATCGCCAAAATGTTTCAATTCACCATCTTCATTGATTGTGTAATTATAATATTTGGAATTTCCATGCAAACCAAACCAAGATGTATAACCAGGCGGTATTTCCATTGAGTGATACTTTGAGAAGTTCATATGGAATGAAAATGATGAAAATTGAGAAAGAAAAATCAAAAATCATTAAAAGAATTTTTTTCTTAATAAGCAATCGCGGATAATTTTAATTGATATTGAAGACCCCACCATAAAAGTTAAATTTTATTATATATCTGCAGGTTTTATTTTGGCTATAGCCATATGTACCTGATTCAAATATTTGCCAGCGTAAAATGTGTTGTAACCATTTTTATGCAAATACGCTGGAAATGTACGATTCTCAACATATTTCCGCCAAAATTGTCCATAGCAACCACCCGATACGGAATTATTTCGACTGAGATGATTGTGTGCATATTGGCCACTCAACAGAGATGCACGTGATGGACAACAGATCGGTGACGATGTAAACTATTTAAGCGAGTGAGATAGAGATGATTTAAAGTGTAATTCTGAAATGAGCACTATCAAAAGACAATTCAAGATTCCAATGAATCAATGCAAGAGTTGAACAAAAGATATTGACACCAAACAATACGCATTAATTAGGAAACAAATAAAATTTGGAAAATTGGTTTTGACACCTGTGATAGAGCCTATGTTTGAGAATATGAATTTTTTACATTTAAATTGTTCAATGAAATTTTTTCGTTAACATTCTCACTAAACATTTCTTACCGCATTGATAAACGAGGCACCTTTTGCAGCGAGAAGTTGTTGTGTACGTTGCATGGGTGACTGTGAATAAATTCCGATAAGTTGGAATTGTTTGCATTCCAAAAAGATACATACCATTCCATTGAGTACAATATCTTGGTCATCGGTTATGATAACGATTATATTGGGTTGTGTGGCTACAAAGATCATGTGCTGAAAAATCATCAACAACCAGCAAACATATTGAAAAACTTTTAAATTAAACATTTCAACACATCAAATGTACTGAACTAATGCAAAAGAGTGTCACACGTGAATTGGTCGCAACAATTGAAGCGAATGAAGAATGATAGCAAAACGATGAAAAAAAAAAACCAAATAAATTCAAAACACAAAAAAAAAAAACAAAATCACAACACACGATTTCGAGAGAAGCGTGAATGCTTTGCAATTTTTATTTTTGTCTTCTTTTATTGATACAATAATATGTTGGATCACATCACGAATTAATTTTGGATTTGTGTGCGATGTTCATATAAAATGAACGAACAATGTGTGACACTTAAACACTTAAAAGACAATATGTCAAAATGTTTTTTTTTATAGTTGTTCTTGTATATTGTATTCCATTGCATTGTATCGTTGCGCTACTCTTTCACCCGCACCATTTCTCTTCTCTTTCTCTTTTATCAATTCTTTCCGTTTCTATTCTATTCTATTCTATTTTGGTTGTTTGTGGTTTCTTTTGTTGTTGTTGTTGTTGTTTGTATTTTTATTACTTATCGCTCTACTGATTATTGTGCTTACGGAGCAATTGCTGGCATCACTTCCATACCGGTAAACTCTTGTGCAATTCGAACGCCTGCGATTTATACAAAGAAAATAAACAAAAATTATGGGTTGTCACAAATCACAAATAAATATCATTAATCATACCCAAGAAGAATAGACCGAAACTTTTGACGAGAGCCCTATATAAGAACAAGCATTGAGGTTAGAATTCAAATTTGAATTGTACATTTCCATGTTTTTTCACATGGATTTTACGAAAACAACACATACCATTGATACTCGTCACGGTAAATTCGCTTAAAAACGGTGAAAATGTTTGTTTTAGCCTTTCCAGTCATTTTATCAGATTTTCTTTTATGATTTACACAATTAATCACCTATCCAGTGATGATATTCGATGTAATTTTTCAACTTGACAGCTTAACTCACTGTGAACTATTTGACATATTCCATTTGACAACTTTACACATGTATATGATAATAATTTGACAAGAATATTTCGATGTGACAATTTTGTTTTTTTTTTTAACAGTTTTCGACTGGAATCTTCGTAGGGAATTTCCAGGCATTGGTTGCTTTGTATTTATTTTTTTTAAATTCAAGTTTATATAATTCTGCCATATTAAGGCACCATAACAAAAATAAAAAAAAAAAATCAAAATTAAACCCATTTTTTCCATCTAATTTAATTCTCAAACAAACATTTAACACACACTTTATCGCATAAAACATGGATATTTTGAATTTTTTCTTCTTTTGAGAAATTCTTATTATCTTCATATATTAATTCAGTTTTTAAACTAATATAAATACATAATTCCTAATACATATTTTCTATATTCTTAATATATGCCTTAATTTACATTCGAACTAACTCAAGCTCCCAATTGAATTACTAACTCAAGCTTACGAATACTTAATTTAGTTGTGTGGTTCGTAATAGAGCCAATTTTTTGAACAATTCGTCTGAAAGATTGGCTGATTTTGATTTTCGCATCAGATCTGAAACAATTAGGAAATTTTCATTTGCATCATTTTATTTTTGATTCAATTTTTTGAAAATTAAATTTTTTTTGTTTTTTTTTTGTTAAACAAATTTGATTGGGAATTGTTATTATCTAATGAATCATTTGATGATGATTTGAGTGATTTTTATTCTTGTGTTAAAAATGTAATTGATACTCATGTTAGGCTGAAGAAGCATGTTATCTCTAGGCATCCAAAATGGTTTGATTCAAAAATGGTTAATTTGAAAAATGAAATTGTAACATGAACCAAGTTCACACTTTTCTCTCCTGAGTCACATTATCAAGATAAATATTTTTAAGATTCATTCTATTTATAACAATTCTAATAAAAAAAAATGTCTATTGAAAAATACTTTTTTAAAAAATGTGCAAATATTCAAACCTCACTGAAGTTGAATGTAGACGGAATGATTGATTCGTTTTGACATTTGCTGCTTGACAGCTAAATGTCATCGAAAATTGTTTTCAATAATAAGCGTCTTTCCATTTAGATTTCGCGTAAAAAATGTTGTCATTTCAATAAAATAGTTGAAATCCCAGAGAAAATTCGACAAAAGTGTGTTTTTTTTATTTAAAAAAAAAAAAAGAAAAAAGAAACGCGTGATTTTTTGCCGATTGAAAATGAGTGGTAGTTTTCAATTAAATAATAAACAAATTGTCTTTATGTAAATAACTGTGAAAACAATTTCATTTGTTTTATATGATTTTTTTATTTTTATATCAGAAACCGAGGCACCGATGCGTACACTCGTCACATCCTTACTATTTCAATGCAATCTTTTCAAAATCATATCAAATGATACATATAATGCAACGGCTCAATGTTTGGTGTGCAAAAGAAATGGCCAAGGTCGATATGTCAAAGGGAAAACCACTTCAAATTATCATTTGCATATGAAGGTATGGGTACAATGAATTATGCGTATTTTGCAATGAATATGCAAAATTTTTTGTAGTTTGTCCATTCCATAGCATTCATTTTACAAGCAATATACAATTTGTTACAGAGAATGCATCAAAAGGAATATGATGAATATTTAAAAATTAAAGTGGGCGGCATACCAAAGCCAATTATTCCATTTGAAGAAGGCAAGTGGAATGAAATACCATATTTACAGATTGTATGGCAGAAAAAATACTTATTTGAGAAGAATTTTTTGTCGAAATTTCAGACTTTCAAGTATACGATGACATTGATGTACAATCACCACGTCCATCACTTTTATTTGAGCAAGGTTTTTTCGAGATTTGTATGCGTTTGGCAAATAGAAATATTAAGGCAAATTGTATGGCATGCCAACGTATGGGACGACCGAATCTAATTCAAGCCAGAGAAGACAGCTCATCCAATTTATTGGCACATCTCAAGGTTTGCTGAGAAAATGTACTTTCTGAAATCTTTCGGCATAATCATGACTCAGGGAAAATAAAGTTGCTGTAGCAAAGAAATTTATGTTTCTTATGGCATCTCTACGAGTACGGTGTGAATTTAAATTGAAATCAAACAATATTGTAAAAGTTCACACAGTGGACTTTCATGCCACATCAACGATTGATTAATGTACTACGGCCACGTTCCTTTGCAAGCAATCTCTATCATTACATACACTGAATTGCACATAAACTATTATGGAATACAAATGACAAATCTTTTTTTTATTTGTCGTTTCCGGTCGATTGAAAATTAAATGATTTCTTTTGCTTACTTTTGTATTTATTTTAAAGCGAATGCACCCATCGGAATATGAACGATATATGTCATTGAAGCGACCATATAGTCAGCATACTAATAATATGCCGAACAGTTTGCCAACACAAGTAGATATGGATGTGCAACAATCGGTGGTCTCGACCATTAAAAGTAAGCTTGATGAATCAATACATTTTTAACACGTGAAAATTGCGATTTTTCATGAATTTTTTTTTTTTTTTTTTTTATTCTTTTTTAGGTGAAGATTTGGAATTTGTCGAAGTAAATCAGGATGAAATGCCCGGTGAAACTTGGGATAGTTTTGAATCGTCCGATTTTTATGTAAATTTTGACAATTCAATGCAAAATGCTGAATCAACTGCCACATCTACGACCATAAATCGTAAGTTATTCTCACTTTGAAAACTTCTGATGGCAAAAAAAAAAAAATCGTTCAAGATTTTGTTCAATTCAGAAGAAAAAAAATTCTCTCGTAGATGACCATGAATCGAAAATATTTAATGCGGCACAGTACAGTGGAGATGGCTACGATGAATCAAATGACCACAATGAAAATTGGACGAGACGAGCACCACTTTTATTCCGTGGCGGATTTTTTCGATTTTTGAAGAGAGACGGCGTTGCTGTCAGAGCCGAATGCTTGAATTGTAAACATGGCAATGTTTATAGTGGCCACATGTGGTCGAGCTCAAATTTTATCAAACATTTAAGCGTAAGTAACGACAATCGTTTCACTTCTCATTTTCTATTGTACCTATAATTCTATTGTCAATATCATTTTTCATGTTTTTGTTTTTGTCTTTGTCATCATTTCTCGCCATTTTAATTCTTCTTTTTTTTTTACAATTTCTCGTAATTTCTTAAGAAAAAATCTCAAACAAACAGAGAATATTTTTTTGATGGCTGCCCAGCTCTAGCTAATAGCATTCGCAATTGAATATAGCGCGGAGCGTTTACATGTTTAAGATGTGATTTTTTAATTCGCTATTTGCATTCTAATTTTTTTTTCTCAAGTCACTGGTTTTACACAAAGGAAACGTAAGTCTAATAATTATAGTGCAAAAATACGTTAAATTAAAAAAGACAGAAAATACACTCAACTATGATTTTCGTGAAAAAAATAAAAATTATGAAGTAATTAGAATGAATGACATATAGAAACAAAGATTTTTCTGTTTGTTTTCTCTACATGTTCATGAAATTTTATCAAGTAATTCACTTGTATTTTTTAACCAATGCAAGTTGAAACATAGACTTGTTCCTTTATGTTGAATTTTTTTGATTTGAGGGCAGTAACCAGGGAACTCATTTCACTTGACGAAAAAAAAAAATAATTCAATTGCGCATATTATTACATAGCATGCGCAAATGAATATCATGCGGTATGTTCACATTTTTAAAATGTAATTTTTCGACTCGCTATTCTCTTCATGTTCACGCTTATATACAGAACATTGCGTTAAAATAGCTTCTGCTGACAGCCAATATCGGTAGCTAGAGCTAGGCAGCCATCAAAAAAATATTCTCTGCAAACATTTGTCTTTTTTAGCAGTTCTTCATTGATTTTGTACATAATTAGTTTATTTTGTTTTTGTCACATTTCTAAGAAAAAAAAAAATATAATAAACAGAGAATGCACCCAAAGGACTATGATCGATTTATGGCAATGAAAGAAGAAGAACGAGCACAAATATATCACGATCGAAATGAATATCAATCTCAACGAACATCAACATTCGAACAGAGCGACTTTAATCGTCACATTTTGAATTTTATGATTAACGGCATGCATCAGCCGAGTTTATTGGAAGATCCAACATTTGCTACGCTGCTTAATGGTAAATTTTTACCATTTCATCTTTTCAAGTTGAAGTTTTATCGAGAAAAAAAAATTGTGTTTGTTTGTTTGTTGTAGACATTGCATCAAAGCGAACATCTAATGAATCTTCATCTCAACCATATTATATTGTTTCGACGCAATTGCTAAAAGCTGAAATTGATGAACGGATTGTTTCAAAAAAAGCGAATTTATTGTCAACCCTAAAAGACGTATCAAGTGTTTCAACAGCAGTTGATGTTTGGTCAGCGCAACAAAAAACCTACGTAACAGTCATTGTGAATTGGATTGATCCGAATAATTTTCAGCGTGTTTCAAGTATGATTGGTTGTGATATATTCAATGATGTTTCAAACGTCCAAATTCTAACTGAAAAAATTCAGCAAATTTACTCTGAATTTGATTTGACAAATAAAATTGTTGCAACTGTAACAAATAACAATCAACAGTATGAAAAGGATCAACAGTATGACACAGGGAAAATAATGTATTTGGAATTAAACGATTTTTCACAGCACATAAAGAATCCAATACATTTATTCGAAATGATTGGAACCGAAGTAGCTGCCAGTGCATTGACTAATGACATTTCATATGCTGCAATGCACATATCTGCTTTCGATAAATTCGACGCCATTCTTGAATACACAAAAAATGGAAGTGCATTGGAAAAACCCATTCTCAATGAAATTTTCAGTTATCCATCAGTTGGTTCAAAGGTCAACCAAATTTATAACTGTGTCTCGAGTTTAATTACTTGCAATACAGACAATCTAAATGAAATTTTAATACAAATTGAAATTCCTGCATTCACCCAAACCGATTTGACATTTTTCAAAGAATATGCAATCATTATGGAGCCAATTGCAACTGCCATTGAATATTTACAGAAAAATAATTGCTACTATGCGACATTGTTGCCCATGATTTATAGCATGAAAGATAGTCTCGTTGATGCTAAAAATGGCAATAAAATTGAAATTTGTTTATCACTTTTAACAGCTATTTTGAACGGTGTCGAGCATATATTTCAACATCTTTTTGATTTTAATAATGAAAAATGTGCACCAGCCATTATTTCAACATGCACACATCCATTTTTTAAAATGCGATGGCTGAAAGGTGAACGAAAAACACCAAACAATACAAATCAAATTCTTGATTTACTTGTGAAAATGGCCAAGGAATATGATGATGGTATAAAAAAAGATGGAACAGAGCAAGGCTCGACAACGAATGATGGTAAGAATACAATTTGGACATTTTTTTTTTTTTTACTTAATTCAATTTGTCTTTATTTTTTTATTAAATTAAAGTTCGAATTTTTTCGAATAAATTTTAGAAATGTTTATTTGAAAAAAAAAAAAATTTCCAGAAAAAAATCCAAATTTGAACAACAAAAAAGAACAGAAATTCTGATGGAGATTTTTATTGAAAAATACTTAAAGAGAATTAACTAGAAAAAAAGCATTTTCAAAAAACACAATGAAAAAAAAAATTGAAACTTGGTTATTTTTATATTAGTAATATTTTCTTGAAGAAACTGTTCTTTTAAAAAAAGAAAAAAAAAAACAATATTGCAAAAAGTCAACATTTCCGAATTTTTTTTTTTTTTTTCAAATAATCGATTTTCTCAAAGAAAATTTGAAACATATAAAAAGGATTAAACATAGTAGAGAACGTTTTTATAAAATTAAAATGAACGTTGTTGAATCATTTCAGCAGAGCAAGATCCACCGGAAAAGAAGTTTAAGTTCAGTTTTGATACGACATCAATCGAAGAAGCCAATGATGAGACAATGATTCAAATGGATTTTATGTCATTTTTGAAAAAACCCTGCCAGAACAACGAGACTAATTTGGATGAACTAAAATTGCATCCATGGGTGCAAAAATTGTTCATTCGATACAATTCTATTATATCATCGACAGCTGCATTAGAACGATCGGTTCCACTCACAGGTATTTCTAAAGAAAATTATTCAAATGTAGCGCTGAAAAAATTTCAATTTTTTCCATAATTTCAAAACAAAAATTCGATTTTTGTTTAACAAAAAAATGACAAAAAAAATTTAATTTCCGAAAATTGAATCAAAAATAAAATGATGCAAATGAAAATTTCCTAATTGTTTCAGATCTGATGCGAAAATCAAAATCAGCCAATCTTTCAGACGAATTGTTCAAAAAATTGGCTCTATTACGAACCACACAACTAAATTAATTATTCGTAAGCTTGAGTTAGTAATTCAATTGGGAGCTTGAGTTAGTTCGAATGTAAATTAAGGCATATATTAAGAATATAGAAAATATGTATTAGGAATTATGTATTTATATTAGTTTAAAAACTAAATTAATATATGAAAATAATAAGAATTTCTCAAAAGGAGAAAAAATTCAAAATATCCATGTTTTATGCGAAAAAGTGTGTGTTAAATGTTTGTTTGAGAATTAAATTAGATGGAAAAAATGGGTTTAATTTTGATTTTTTTTTTATTTTTGTTATGGTGCCTTAATATGGCAGAATTATATAGACTTGAATTTAAAAAAAATAAATACAAAGCAACCAATACCTGGAAATTCCCTACGAAGATTCCAGTCGAAAACTGTTAAAAAAAAACAAAATTGTCACATCGAAATATTCTTGTCAAATTATTATCATATACATGTGTAAAGTTGTCAAATGGAATATGTCAAATAGTTCACAGTGAGTTAAGCTGTCAAGTTGAAAAATTATATCGAATATCATCACTGGATAGGTGATTAATTGTGTAAATAATAAAAGAAAATCTGATAAAATGACTGGAAAGGCTAAAACAAACATTTTCAACGTTTTTAAGCGAATTTACCGTATCAATGTACGGTATGACCAGTATCAATGGTTTTTCAATATCAAAATTTTTTTTTCACGTTTCATCAAAAATACTGATATACAAGTATTATGTACAAAATTAAAAATCTACGGATCCATATACGGAGACATCCTAGTCTAAAGCGAAAATGAAGTAAAAATAAAAATAAAAATAAAAAAAACGAAAATACAATTATAATAATAATAGTTTATGTTTATTGCCTTCCTTTGTATATTACATGCTATACGAAATGTTTTGTGTGACATTATTCGATTATTATAAAAAAAAAAATATCAATCTTAATGGTAATATTTTAACATTTTAACTACTCACTCGATATGCGCTCACCCGCTCTCACCGGTCGCTAAACCGGATAAGCCTATCGCATGAGTAATACTCAATAAAAAGTTTTTTCATCGTAGAATTCGGTTATTGAGTGAACCTCATACCTATAGTTCTATCAAAAACGATATTTAAATATCTTTCAAATAATAACTGGATTTTACGATGAAAAAACTTTTTCAACGCTCAATATCCCAGTCACATGCTTCGATGCGTTTTAATTGAATAAGATTGAAATTGGTTTCTTTATAAGCCCATTTGGTTGCTAAATAAATACTTGCGTTTAGATAAATTGTAATTTTTTGTGCTCCCTTCAGATTATTACGTATATTATTTAATGCGACCACATTAAGCACATCATTATTTTGATTGTAATAAATTCCATGATATAAAGCTTGCATTTTAATTACATTTAATTTTACTGCGTGACGAACAAACATAAGAACATCATCTAATTTTCCCGAATTACATTCCAACCGTACAAGATTTATCAATTTCATTGGCAATTCATTCCAATCGCTTATATATTTAATATCCTCTACGGATAATTCCACAAGATCTAACATTGATAACGTTTTATCTACACTATTTTCATATCCGATTTTCAAACATTTCAGAGATTTTAATGAAATCAATTGATTCGTATTCAGTCCATAAGAATTAAGATAGCAATCAGTGTAACAATTTAATAAATGTAATTGTTTGTAAAATCCATTTTCATAAAGTGCATTTACTTTATGGCAAAATTCATTAAAATCATTTTTAACATCCAAATCAATAGAAAAAATGTCTAATTTAATTATTGATTCAAATATAAAGCAATAGTTTATCAATAAACATGTTGCGCTTGTTGAAAATGTATGAATGTTTGGATTCAGCTTAAAAAATGTTGTTAATTCATTGATTTTATTGGTGTGACGGGATGGTTTTAATACAAATTCTTCAAGTTTTGGATATTTTTGCAAAAGCCAATCATTTCCATTTTTAAACATGTATCGTGATTCCTGTTCAATTTTTAAATATTTTAAATTTTCACAAACACTCAAAATCGATTTAAATGCATCATTTGTAACTGAACAATTATCAAATGTAATTTTTTCAATATTTTTAAAAATGTCATTAAGATATTTAATTTGATTTGAAATGATTGGTATTTGCTTAAAATGAATTTCATTGAGAAATTGATGACAATTTACACTGATAAAACGATAGCACTGCATTAAATTCAGTAAAGAGTCATCATTTACAATGACAGAATTTAAAAATTTGGCAAAACAATCAATTTCATAAGAATGCGTCCAAATCCCAACATCTTCTGTAGTAAAACAGAGACATTGTGAAAAATTTGTTTTGAAAAAATGACCAGCATATTGACGTATTCGTTTACATGTGCTACCGATGGCAATCAACTCTTCCAATGATAAATATTCAAATAATTCATCAAAACAATCGGCATTCAGTTTAAAAATGGCCGGTTTAACACTTGCTAGATTTGATAATTTACGATTCTCTTTATCATAAGCCTCAGATTTGAATCGTTTAGTGCTTGATTCACCTCTGTCCATTATTGATTTATTTATTTACAGATTTCGTTTAATCGTTTCCGGTTGATTTTATGATGTCTTTTTTAAAAGAAAATAAAAATTAGAAAATTGATATTATTTTTATTAATTATGCTTGATAGTGTGAGTTAAATGCATTGAAAAACATTGTAAAAAATGTCTACATTAATTCTACTGAACAAGATTTTTACTTTTTACTTACGCTCTACTTTTCATTAAGTTCTTAAATTTTCCAAACACGTCAATTTGTAAAATTCGCATCCAAATTTTGGAATTAATTTCTTAAGAAATGAAATTAAGAAATGCAAAATAAATTGTTAGTAATAAAATGTCACAGCGTATTGAATTAATACGCACTTATGTTTGAAACTGTCAAATGTCTGTTGATTTGATATTGAGTGTCAAATTCTGACAGATATTTGCAATTTGAATAAAATCGTTAAAGTTTGAATGTTTGTTTTTCTGGCCTTTAAAAGTCCGTAAAGGAATCACGATACAGATTTCTATTCTGAGGAGAAAATGAAAATTTTAGTGAACTAAAATCCTTCTAAAGAAATTGAGAGAAAAAAATTACATTTTCATATACTTTTTGAACAACAAAAAACGTCAATTTGTATGAAAAACATGCATTGTATTGTTTTTAAATAAATATATGAAAAATCAAGATTTCCATGTTGAAATGCCCATCAATAAAATAAAAAAAGAAAAAAAATTATGTGTTTTTAATTGTTCGTCTGATAATTTCAATATTAATAAATTGAAATCGAAAGAGAAAAAAAATGAACAAAAATAAAAATTTTGTTCAGATTTATTCCTTCAAGACAAACAACATAATTAATACGATTGCTTAAAATGTACCAAATTTAGATATTGGTCACGTGATTATCGCTTTTTCATTTGAAAATATTTCAATTTTAATGACTTTTTTTTTAAAAAAAAAGTTCAATTATAAAGTCCAGAATGTCCAAATCTATGCACATTTCCATATTGACTGTCGTAAATTTAAATAAAGAAACCTTCACTCTTCGATACATTTATTTGTCTCAGACAAATATTTTCTTTCTATATATCTTTATTTCAAATTTAGTACCAAATTAGTACTATTTGACAGCTCTCAATTAGTTGTTCTAAAATGGCCCATTATCACAGAGGCTCTTTTGGAAAAATGTCCCAAATACCAAATTGTCCCAAATGTGTCCCAAATGTGTCCCAAATGTGTCCCAAATGTGTCCCAAATATGTCCCAAATATGTCTCAAAGATGTCCCAAAGATGTCCCAGAATTAAAATTGGTGACATGTTTAGTCTTGCATCAGTTTTGAAAAAAATGTCCCACAGATGTCCCAAAAATGTCCCAAAGATGACTCAGAATTAAAATTGGTGACATTTGGAGTGTCTGGGACAAATTTTGAAAAAATGTCCCAAAATGTCCCAGAATTAAAATTAGATACATTTGGAGTTTGGGGCAATTTTTGAAAAAATGTCCCACAGATGTCCCAAAAGTAAAATTGATGACATTTGGAGTGTCTGGGACAAATTAAAATGCCTAAAGATGTCCCAGAAGTGAAATTTGTGACATTCAAAGTAGACAAGTTTAGAAAAAAGGTCCCAAAAATAGCCTAAGACTATCTCTGGCCCAGGACCATTCCACCGATACCTTGATTGCCCAGATTGGTTGAATCGTTCCCTAGCTTACCCGGAACATGTATACCCACAAACATTCGATTTTATATATCAGATTATTTATTATATAGATTATAAGTCGATATTGAATGAAAACTTTTATAAATGGATAATGTTATTTTCAAGAAAAACGTTTTTTCATCTTGAAAATTCAATTGAATGGTTCCATTGAAATCGTGTAAATGTCGCACATGCGCATATTGCACATACGTGTTGATTGTACATATACATACAAACTATAACATGCGCACAACTTATATTCTATCTAGTGGATAACCGCTTTTTCTCCGAAAATTGTAGAGGGGTAATTTCGCGCAAGCGCATTTGAATTTCAAGCGTTACTGAATTGAGGGTTACCAATACCAATTAAACGCACGAATCATATCAGTTTTTACATTCGAATTGAAAGGACGCGTTTTTGTTAGAACATTTATTTGAAACAAAACATTTTTCTTTTTTTTTTTCAATCAGTTATATTGAAATGAAACGTTTCTTTTCATTTCATTTTAATTTAAATAATTTCCGGTAAAATAAACGAATTCGTGAGTGGTTTGTGGTTTGTGGTGTGAAATACAAATATCTTTCGTAAAAAAAATGAATTTGGAGAAAAAAATATTAATCAATCTCCTTAAAAAATATAAATCCTTGTGATATGTTCTCGTTAACCGAAAATTCAAAGGAAATGGCTTTAAAACGGTAAGTGAATATTTTTTTCTAATATTTTGCTCTAAAATTCACAATCGCATATTATACAATATTATTGAAGAAAGTAGTTAGTAAAATTCAGTTCACGAAAATGTTTTCTTTTCTCTTTTCAAGTGAAAAATTGACAAAAGAATAACTAATAATTTGCTCATTTTCTTGAAAATATCGAAATAATGTCATATTTAATTACATGAGAACGGTAGTTGTACACAGCAGCAACGGCATCAACAGCTCTGCTTACTGTATATTTCATATGGGCAACGTGTCTGTGAGAACGGCAGCAACAGCATCATTGTCTTCATAGAGACGTTACCCATATAAAATACATAGTTAGCAGAGCTGTTGATGCCGTTTTTGTTGTATTGCACCCTCTTTATCCTGTTTTATACATACAGCTGTTGTTGATTCATGTATACGAATATGTGCATTTCATTTCATCGACATGGTCGTGCTTTACCTTTTTTTTGTAATAATAAACAGACAATAAAGAGGTTTTGATTTGCTAAAACCATTTCAGACAACTAAAAGAAATTTAAGAAAAAAAAATAATTTTTTTTATTTATTTTTTTTTTCAATTTATTTCATTTCAATCAATTTTAACAATAAAACTACTTTCATTATTTTATTTTCAAAGAAAAATTTGACACCACTGGTTGATTTATTGTCAAAATTGATTGAAATGATACAATTTCCAATTGCAGAATATCTAAAATATAACCTCTTTCTAGGGGCTTCCGACATACACGGAGCCTGTGAATAACCCGTGTATAATTGCAAATATGGTGAATATTTCTGTATGTTTTGTGACCGTATCACGCTGTTGTCGACCAACATTCGATAGTTTTCCTACAATGATTAAGTACATCGAGAACAATTGGTTTGAGGCATTGTGGTTGTTCATCTTCATGCAACGTGAAATAAGTGTCTTTTTGGAAGAACCTTATGATCTTATTCAATCATGGTTACAACACGAAAAACATCCGAAAGTCATGCACAAACCGACAGGAACAAAACCACCAATGGTGCGGAATTTCACTGTTATTCCGATGTGCTGTACCAAATTGAAGCACATAAAATTCGACCATAAAGATTTGCTCGCATTTTTGGGTGAATGGAAGGTGTGGCCAAAGGAATTCATTGTTCAACTTGGAAGTTTCAGTAGTGATTCTGACCGCGAACTTTACGAGGCACAAAAAGAACAAGCATGGAATATTTTATTCGATATGGATAAAATAAATCACATCAAAAAGCCGCGCCAAATATTCAATCACATGATATTGATCGATAGTGTTTCCGCTTCGGTGTTGTACGAAACACCAAAGCGTGAGAATGTTGAATTTAATCGTGATGATATCAAGAAAAGCCTCGAGAACAGTGAATACAAATACATCATGCCAATCGATCCTGGTATGAAAACACACTTGGCTGGGTTGCGTCACAATATCGTAACTGGAGGTAAGTAAATTTGTTGTAATAAAAACATTTTTTGCATGAAAATCAATGCTCTTTTACTTTTATTAATTGTTTTTGTTTTTTTTTTCTGATTTTCTTAAAGGAAAACTTCAAGATATCGGCGAAGCAATATCATTGGGGAGCTGAAGAAGGCTCCAGGACGATTAGAGTCAAGCAAAATATACATTGCTAAAAACTGGCAACTAAACCCTGCGGATGAATTCCAAATGGTAGAAGACGCTGCGAATGCATTCAACCAACAACTGGAACAACCACCACGACCATTTTCCATCGTTTGGCATCGTGACATTGCTGCGGCTAAATGCATAATGTACCTAGGGGGAAATGTCTATTCAAAAATTTGCAACATTTGCGAATATTTGCAACATTTGCGAATATTTGCAACATTTGCTTGATATTTGCCATATTTGCTCGATATTTGCAACATTTGCAACATTTGCATCAATTGGTGGAAAATTTTCAAAAAAATATTTGCAGATATTTGCAACATTTGCTCCATATTTGCAGCATTTGCTCCATACTTGCAACATTTGCTCGATATTTGCAACATTTGCTCGATATCTTGCAACATTTGCTCGATATTTGCAACATTTGCTCGATATTTGCAACATTTGCATCAATTGGTGGAAAATTTTCAAAAAAATATTTGCAGATATTTGCAACATTTCTATATTTAATATTTGCTCGATATTTGCAATATTTGCTCGATATTTGCAATATTTGCTCGATATTTGCAACATTTGATCAATATTTGCAACATTTGCACTGCATTTGCAATATTTGGAACAAATTTGAATATTTGTTTTGAGATATTTCCCCCTAGTAATGTACAAAGGTAAGCACACTGACATTCATTTGATATTATTTTCAATAATTTTAATTCCAATTTATTGATTTATTGAACCACCAAAACCAACGAGACGATCATTTCGTGGCAATGCTCATGAGCATTCATACGATTCTATATTCGCATTTGATTTAAACTGAAAGCTTGAGCTCTGTAAAATGGATGAAAACAAACAACACAACAGTGGTTATAAAGCACAGGCTGTTTTTGTATGTTTGGCGGTAAGTAACACATATTATCACCACAGGTGGATAATATTTTTGTGAATGTGATTAATTTTTTCAGTCAAATCAATGACTTCCATTCATTTTTATTTTTCTTATAAAATGAAAATGAAACCAATGGAATTCCCACTTTTGTACAATTCAATTTGAACGACCAGATCCGCTAAATATAACAATGTGCATGATTTTTATTTCTCTGTACGCAACATGTTTTGCATAAAAGTATTGTAATCGATTAAAAAATCAAGGGCACCCCAAGAAAAAAGCTTAAAACTAATTGTTAACGTCTTCTGCTTCTCATGGTGTATTTTATGGCATTTCAACTCTTATACAGACAGTATAACAGAGATGATTGAATTTGAATGGGTATTTCAGGATTTTCCAAGATTGATTACGCTATGAATAGAAAAAAATAATAATTTAATGTTCAAATTTATCACATTTATTCGCAATTAAATATGTGTTAAATTATACTCACGTTATTTATGTTAACCCGAAGTTTCTCAATCTTCTTCTCGCAATACAAACAAAAATTATGAAAATAAATAAAATTATGCAAATACAAATCAGTACGCAATAATATGGCGTACAACTTGATGTATTGTCATTTTCGTTTTTATTCTGTAATTAAATAATTAATATTAGTATTTAACAAATTGTTATCTTTTTATATATCTGTACTCACTGATGGATTCATTAAATTGAAATTGATCGACGAATTCGAAACTCGTTCATTTGTTTTGAAGCGCACCGGTGGATCCCTGCAAATGAAATGAGAAATTATTGTTAATAAATGTTTATTGAAAATGTTTATTGAATATAAAACAATGAAAAAAAATTTTTTTTTGAAAATTATTACTTACATCTTAAACTTTTGATGTTTGCACGACACTTACTATTTTCATACTAAGAACAATCGCATCAGTGCTTCGAGTTCAAAAGCGGATGTTTATATGTGTGATAAAAATACATAATGAAATACAATATTTTCATTCAGTGATGTACAGATTAGCTGGCAAATTTTCCGCAATAGTATACACTGGTCTATAAATGCGAATGCCACGATTGTATGTATTTACAACCAATGCGGTGAAACGCAGGGCACGTAGTACCTACTACGTGCCCATTTGTACCTCCGAAGACACATTTTTGTGGCTACCGAAGAACATTCGAACGCGTAGTAACAACTACGTGCCCTGCGTTTCACTGCTTTGTTTACAACTCTCAATAATACATGCACACAAACACGTGGATGTACATTGTACACACCAATTGTTGGTGTAAGCAGCGATCAAGTCTATATTAGCTAACGAAAAATCATCACATTTTACATTTTTTGCTTCACTCTGGATACATATATTCAACCAAAAGGTTATGTTGTACTCAACTTGACAAGAAGACTTTTGTGTAACTTTCTTTTTTTTCCACAAACAATAAATTATTAGTTGCATGCGAATGATGTTTGAAGGCAATAAATTAATCTCATAAAGGTTAACCGTTTCATGTTTAAGACACATTACCTGATGAAATCAACAAAATGGCCTCATATTAATCAGGAAAAAAATCCGCGTTTTTTTTCTATTGTTACTCAAGAAAAAGGTGTTATTCGTCTTGAGGAAATAAATTTGAAAATCAATTTTTATGTCTCTTTCATCTAAACCAAGCTATCCTTATAAATTTAACTATCAATTGTTACGAGTCGTATCCCCCTAGGATGTATCCATTTCTGATGCAAAGTAAATGAAACGCTCAGAGTTGATGCCAAAAAACAACTGAACTTTATTCATATTCTTACTCTCTATTTATACAATTTTGAATTTTGAACATTATTATTATGAGACCACCTACAATATGTCTCCAAACAAAAGTTAATAGTATGCCGACGATTTTTATTATGAGTGGTTTTCTTACATGCTATACATGATCTGTGTTTCTCATTTCACGCTAATCATCTTTCTGTGTGAACTAATGCATTCGAACCTCACACAACGTCCAAAGAGTGCATATAACATTCGGCAATCTTTAAACACTCTATTGTGTATATATTTCTTTTCATTTCAATCATCGCTCACCAATTCTCATTTCACACTTATTTATTGTCAACTCTTTATTCTTGACCGTCATGAGAATACACGAATATGAATTCGTGAATACATAAATTCCAACAATTTCCACCGTCACAATGGATTAAAATTGATGTGTAATCCAATCATATGAAATGAAAGTGAAAAGAAAATTGAAAAAATTAGCATCAATGCATTACATGTAATGAATATATATGACAAATTTTGCTAATTGCAATTGATTGAAAAAAATATAGAATTGACCGTGGGATCCACTAATTCCTATTATCTCACTATGCACCACACCTGCATTAAATCAATTTGTGATAATGAATCACTATCAATGTTAAATGCAAAGATAAAAATTACCTACGAGCCTATGTATAGAATTGCTGCCATACACGGCACTGTACACACAGTTCAAGAATTGTCCAATTGCACACCGTATAGGGAACAAAAACCTGCATCAATAAAAATCGAATTAGAATGATAACACAACATTTGTAATGTGAAATAGTGAAATGCCTTACCTTTGTACATTATACACTTGTCTGCGACAATATCTCGATGCCAGACGATGGTATGTGGTCGTGGATTTTGGTGATAATATGCAATTAAAGTAAAATTGTCTTGAATTTCTTCCGTCAGGCTTAAATCCCAATTTTTAGAATAATACATTTTCTGTGAGTTTAATCACCCTGGTTGAAATTCAATTGGTTGGTTTGCTGGATCCATGACGCCATTCGCAATCAACTTTTTCACAATTCTATCCTTTTTCTTGCGCCGCCTGCTCTTTTTGGTCAAAATTAGTGAGGGTAGATGTGTCAATGCGTCAGCATCACATGTGCACTGTTTGCAAACTTTGAACCGATGTCTTTTCGTCTCCTTTGGAAATTTTTTAAAGCAATTTGCACATGTCTGTGAGGAATAAACTTCATTCAGATAAAGAATATCTGTGGATAAATTTTGAATATTAGAAACCACTCTTCACAAATTTTTAATATGGAATGTTCTCTTAGTGAAACTCACCTGAATGGCCTAGCTTTTTGATGCTCCTTTTCAGTGCTCGTGATCCTGGGCAACGTTTGCCTTTTCTTATACCGATTGGTTAATTGGGTGACATTTGGGCTGCGCAAATCATTAGACGTGATGATTTGTTCTTGGTGATTCGGCCGGCCAATCAATCCATTTCACGATTCGATTCGATGTAGTGATCGAAGCTAAATCGGGCATACCGTCGCCGAGCATACGTGTACATTCCATCAAATGACATATCGAGTCGATGCTGAATGTACGTCATCCAGTTTCGATCTCTTGGTGATGGCATCGAAACATAACTTTCATAATCATGTGCTTGAATTTTTGATTTGGTTTCTTGATTCGATTTATTTTATCCATATCGAACAGAATATCCCATGCTGCAACTTTGTTCAATTCACAGTATTCACTACTCTCTTTACTATGATGTCCATTTCTACCACAAATATCTTTCGGCACCATACCCAATTAACTTAAAAGTGAGACAAAGTACGTATGATCGATTCGAATGTGCTTCAGTTTGAAATCGCACATAGGCACAACTGTGAAACTCTTCAATTTTGGTGGCATTGGTTCAGTTGGTTGCGGGTAGAAACGGGGACATTTGTTGAATTCCAACCATATTTGAACAAGATTTCGTTTTTAGTTTAACAAAAAGCCACAATGACTCGAACCAATTACTTTCTATGTACTCGATAATCGTTGTATAATTTTGAAATGATGGAGTCGCATGTGCTACGACTGTATTGTACAATATCGTCATTTTATCATATCGATCTTCATCGCCATTACTCCAGTCTTGATTAAACATTAGGTTTTTCATTTCATTCCGTATGTCAATATTGTCAAAGTTATATTCAGTTAAGTCATTCAGTTCGTAACACCTTAATTTCAAAAACTGCACAAGCCGCTTTTCACAACATGTTGTTAAATTGGTGGTCAAATGTTTGAGCTAAAAAAACGAATTTATCGAAATAAATTAAAAAAGAATTGAAGCGCAATCGAAATGATTTTCTCAACTTACTTCTTTGGATGAACAACTCTTTCTGATGTTTTTGTTTTGAAACCGAAGCATATGTGTTTAGAAAAACAAATATTTTCGTCACTAATACTAACAACACCAACATTGTGATCGAATTGGACAACGAGGCAATTCACTGTATTTCAAGTTTGATTGTGTATAATGCTGGGGGGTAGACACCATTTTTTAAATCCGATTCTCTCGATTCCTGTGATTATCGTTATTACCATGATTCCAATAATCCATAATTCATATAAATAAGTTCATTGAATATATACGGCGTTTATGTGTAATTTGTAAAGGTTTTGGATAACAAATTGATGATTAAATAAACTTTAAACAAATATACATTTGTAATATATGAAATCAATAAAATAAAAATCATATTTATTTTTAAAACATCAAGTTCTCCAAATCATTAGTCAAAATTATAAGTACGTTGATTGATCTGTCAAAATCAACGAACTTATTGGAACATGGATTTACATATGTTGTCAATGTGTAAATAAAGTGAGTGTATGTACATTTCAATAGACACTAGACAGTATATGTCCATTGAAATGTACATTGTTTATATGTGTTGAGCTCACAGACGATTAGAACCAAAAACGACAAATACCGCTATTACTATTAATCCGACGCAAAATAAGAATCCGAATCCAAGTGTCTAGCCCCTAGGTATAATGGTGTAATAGTGGTGGTGCAATATGAAAATCGTAAATCTTCGAAATCGAAAAAGGTTTTATGAAATGTCAAAAACAAAAGATCTTATCATGGTTAGATATTACGCATTTCGATGGTAGGAATGTGGGAAATTACGGTCAATTCATATTCTGAAATGGGTAAAAGCGTTACGTAATAACGCTAATTCTTTTTGTTTATTAATGATTTTATTGAGATTAAATTTATACATTTGATCTAGCAACTGATGATTAGAGCCCGTAAAAATTGTTAAAATTGTTAAAACAACAATTTTAACCATTTTTGACAAATTTTCGAAAAAACGACAATTTTTGGCGTTTTATAAAAAAAATAACAATTTCACTGTACAACAGTGATCATAATGATAGACTTTTCTCATAGGATTCGTAAAATAGATCGAAAATCATGATATACCTGTCTCGCCGTTTTTCTTCGTGCGCTCATTTCCCCATACAACACATGACTTGGAAGTTTTCTCTCATTTTGTTGTACAGTGTTTTCAGTGTTTCGTTGACATTCAATTTTTTTTTCTTTCATTCAACTTAATCCAGTTCGCTAACATAATTCTTACTGCGATTTATGTAAACATTTAATCTAATGTTTAAGTTACATTTTGTTTATATTAAAGGCTTAATTAATCATTCTTGACACCCAAATAAAGTTCATAACATAAATGAAAGGAAACATAAACAAATATTTTTCTATGTATTGTATATGTTCACAAATATTACGTTAAATCATCGCAGCAAGTAATAGTGTTGACCAAAACTCATTTCATTAAGCGCAACATCGATCCGGAAGATTTGGATCAATATGTTATACATCACCCAAGTATCGTGAATTTCATCATTGCATTGACGCGAATGATTGTTGTGTATAGAATCATGTGTTGGCATAATCATGCCAAGGTAAAAAATATGTTAACCAACCAAAAGTGCTTTTTGGATTGATAAAAAAAAATCCAAAAAACAAGGAAACATACATAATTTGTCTTATTTTCATTTTTTTTTTTTTTCTCAGTACGTTCACCTCTCTATGATTCTCTATGATTTATGTCTTTTTCGTCCGTCTACACCATAGAGACAATGGGTGGCATAATTTACGAGTTTAGCGTGACTGGTGATAATTTTTTCCTCTTTTTCCACCGCGCATTCATTACCACACTCGCCTATAGTTGGACGAAAAGTTTTAAAGGGTTTTTTTGTTGAAGGGATCATATTAATAGAAAATCACAACCAGAAAATTTCATCATATTTTTTTTTTTTTTTTGTAGCATTGTGTAAACAGCAAGCAGAGCTGTTGATACCGTTATTGCTCACGTATTCATAAATTTTTCGAAAGTAAAATTATACTTATCCATTAATAACAATGCAAATATCAAAATAGTTATGAACAACTGGTTGACAGTTTTCATCAACTTTTAATAATGGCAAAATGCTTGGCGTGATGATCGCCTTGCTACCATCAACATTTTTTATAGTAAATAGTTCACGTGTGAAAAAGAAGAAAATGGTGAATTAAAATAACATTTTCAGATAAGAAACTAATAAGAACAGATGACTTATAAATGCATACCATGAAAATCATATCATTCAAAACAAACAAAATGATCGGCATTCAATTCTTTTATTGTTTTGCTTGTATTTGCTAGCAAACTCTATAGTGCTTACACATACAACAAAAAAAATCAACTGCACAAGTATGTGGGTGTATTCAAACCTAAATCAATGCATAAGCACAATGACTGAAGTGTACCGAAAAATGTGTCTCAAATTTGTTTTTTGCGATACGGTTTTATAAAAAAGAAAATGGCAATAATTTTAGTTAACTTTGTTTCGCTTTCTGCTCATTATTCATTAACTCAAAACATTTCACTTTAACATATGGACGATAAATGAGCGAAGAATTTCCATCTTTTCCACCTTAACTTGAACATATGCTTACCCGTGTGGAAAAAAAGTGGCTAACTTTGACTTAAAAGTCAATCATTTATAGCCGAGTTGATTTGACTATTACTGGCTAAGTTGATTACAGTTGACTATTTTTCATGGAAATTTTCAAATCTACTCAGCCGTCTAATTTGGGACGTTTTCATCTGACTACAAAATTGATTATAGTTGGCTAAAATCGTTTCATTTTGTATGAAACAGCCACATATAGAAGATTGCTATTGATTTAATTCTCATATTTAAACAGATAAAATTCGATTGGTAATTTTCTCAAACCAATCCGATGCGACGCCTGCGTTCACTAATGCGGAAAAATATTTAAAAATATTTTTATTTAAAAATTAATAAATATTAATATTTGAATGTCTGATAGACCAAGAGCCCTAGAACAATTTACTTTTTTTCTGGTGTACGGCAGATTTCCATTGAATTAACATCTTCCCACAATATTCTATCCGTTGTGCATCACTTTTTATATTTTAATTGGGCGAATTGATTTATTCACGGTTTTATTCGCGCTACACCAGAAAGTATACTTTTTTTTTCTCCAATACGGCAGATTTTAGTGTCATTTGATTTGTTTTGATCTATTTAGCTAAGAAATAATAAAATCTGCCGTAAAGAGTGGGCGATTTTATTTGAAAACATTAAAAATATTTGCAAGCAAATTCCATTGATATTGTAATTTTTCATAAGGTATTGAACGCACTCATCACAGAATTGACATTTGGCATTCGTTGAGTTTTGAAATTATATTATTCAATACTATTTTTAATGTTTTCAAATAAAATCGCCCACTCTTTACGGCAGATTTTATTATTTCTAAGCTAAATAAATCAAAACAAATCAAATGACACTAAAATCTGGAGTATTGGAGAAAAAAAAAGTATACTTTCTGGTGTAGCGCGAATAAAACCGTGAATAAATCAATCCGCCCAATTAAAATATAAAAAGTGATGCACAACGGATAGAATATTGTGAGAAGATGTTAATTCAATGGAAATCTGCCGTACACCAGAAAAAAAGTAATTTGTTCTAGGGCTCTTGGTCTATGAAACATTTCACTTAAAACAAAACTTTTGGAGAAAGCCAAGGAAAAAGCTAATTGTTAACGTCTTCTGCTTCTCATGGTGTATTTTATGGCATTTCTGAGATTTTCCAAGATCGCTATGAATAGTAATTTAATGTTCAAATTTACCACATTTATTCACAATTAAAATTGTGTTAAATTATACTCACCTTATTTATGTTGACCCGAAGTTTCTCAATTTTCTTCTAGCAATAAAAATAAAAATTATCAAAATAAATACAATTGAAATGCAAATAAGTACGCAATAATATGGCGTACTACTTGATGTGTTGATATTTTCGTTTTTATTCTGTAATTAATGTTCAAATTTACCACATTTATTCACAATTAAAATTGTGTTAAATTATACTCACCTTATTTATGTTGACCCGAAGTTTCTCAATTTTCTTCTAGCAATAAAAATAAAAATTATCAAAATAAATACAATTGAAATGCAAATAAGTACGCAATAATATGGCGTACTACTTGATGTATTGTCATTTTCGTTTTTATTCTGTAATTAATGTTCAAATTTACCACATTTATTCACAATTAAAATTGTGTTAAATTATACTCACCTTATTTATGTTGACCCGAAGTTTCTCAATTTTCTTCTAGCAATAAAAATAAAAATTATCAAAATAAATACAATTGAAATGCAAATAAGTACGCAATAATATGGCGTACTACTTGATGTATTGTCATTTTCGTTTTTATTCTGTAATTAATGTTCAAATTTACCACATTTATTCACAATTAAAATTGTGTTAAATTATACTCACCTTATTTATGTTGACCCGAAGTTTCTCAATTTTCTTCTAGCAATAAAAATAAAAATTATCAAAATAAATACAATTGAAATGCAAATAAGTACGCAATAATATGGCGTACTACTTGATGTGTTGATATTTTCGTTTTTATTCTGTAATTAATGTTCAAATTTACCACATTTATTCACAATTAAAATTGTGTTAAATTATACTCACCTTATTTATGTTGACCCGAAGTTTCTCAATTTTCTTCTAGCAATAAAAATAAAAATTATCAAAATAAATACAATTGAAATGCAAATAAGTACGCAATAATATGGCGTACTACTTGATGTATTGTCATTTTCGTTTTTATTCTGTAATTAATGTTCAAATTTACCACATTTATTCACAATTAAAATTGTGTTAAATTATACTCACCTTATTTATGTTGACCCGAAGTTTCTCAATTTTCTTCTAGCAATAAAAATAAAAATTATCAAAATAAATACAATTGAAATGCAAATAAGTACGCAATAATATGGCGTACTACTTGATGTATTGTCATTTTCGTTTTTATTCTGTAATTAATGTTCAAATTTACCACATTTATTCACAATTAAAATTGTGTTAAATTATACTCACCTTATTTATGTTGACCCGAAGTTTCTCAATTTTCTTCTAGCAATAAAAATAAAAATTATCAAAATAAATACAATTGAAATGCAAATAAGTACGCAATAATATGGCGTACTACTTGATGTATTGTCATTTTCGTTTTTATTCTGTAATTAATGTTCAAATTTACCACATTTATTCACAATTAAAATTGTGTTAAATTATACTCACCTTATTTATGTTGACCCGAAGTTTCTCAATTTTCTTCTAGCAATAAAAATAAAAATTATCAAAATAAATACAATTGAAATGCAAATAAGTACGCAATAATATGGCGTACTACTTGATGTGTTGATATTTTCGTTTTTATTCTGTAATTAATGTTCAAATTTACCACATTTATTCACAATTAAAATTGTGTTAAATTATACTCACCTTATTTATGTTGACCCGAAGTTTCTCAATTTTCTTCTAGCAATAAAAATAAAAATTATCAAAATAAATACAATTGAAATGCAAATAAGTACGCAATAATATGGCGTACTACTTGATGTATTGTCATTTTCGTTTTTATTCTGTAATTAATGTTCAAATTTACCACATTTATTCACAATTAAAATTGTGTTAAATTATACTCACCTTATTTATGTTGACCCGAAGTTTCTCAATTTTCTTCTAGCAATAAAAATAAAAATTATCAAAATAAATACAATTGAAATGCAAATAAGTACGCAATAATATGGCGTACTACTTGATGTGTTGATATTTTCGTTTTTATTCTGTAATTAATGTTCAAATTTACCACATTTATTCACAATTAAAATTGTGTTAAATTATACTCACCTTATTTATGTTGACCCGAAGTTTCTCAATTTTCTTCTAGCAATAAAAATAAAAATTATCAAAATAAATACAATTGAAATGCAAATAAGTACGCAATAATATGGCGTACTACTTGATGTGTTGATATTTTCGTTTTTATTCTGTAATTAATGTTCAAATTTACCACATTTATTCACAATTAAAATTGTGTTAAATTATACTCACCTTATTTATGTTGACCCGAAGTTTCTCAATTTTCTTCTAGCAATAAAAATAAAAATTATCAAAATAAATACAATTGAAATGCAAATAAGTACGCAATAATATGGCGTACTACTTGATGTGTTGATATTTTCGTTTTTATTCTGTAATTAATGTTCAAATTTACCACATTTATTCACAATTAAAATTGTGTTAAATTATACTCACCTTATTTATGTTGACCCGAAGTTTCTCAATTTTCTTCTAGCAATAAAAATAAAAATTATCAAAATAAATACAATTGAAATGCAAATAAGTACGCAATAATATGGCGTACTACTTGATGTGTTGATATTTTCGTTTTTATTCTGTAATTAATGTTCAAATTTACCACATTTATTCACAATTAAAATTGTGTTAAATTATACTCACCTTATTTATGTTGACCCGAAGTTTCTCAATTTTCTTCTAGCAATAAAAATAAAAATTATCAAAATAAATACAATTGAAATGCAAATAAGTACGCAATAATATGGCGTACTACTTGATGTATTGTCATTTTCGTTTTTATTCTGTAATTAATGTTCAAATTTACCACATTTATTCACAATTAAAATTGTGTTAAATTATACTCACCTTATTTATGTTGACCCGAAGTTTCTCAATTTTCTTCTAGCAATAAAAATAAAAATTATCAAAATAAATACAATTGAAATGCAAATAAGTACGCAATAATATGGCGTACTACTTGATGTATTGTCATTTTCGTTTTTATTCTGTAATTAATGTTCAAATTTACCACATTTATTCACAATTAAAATTGTGTTAAATTATACTCACCTTATTTATGTTGACCCGAAGTTTCTCAATTTTCTTCTAGCAATAAAAATAAAAATTATCAAAATAAATACAATTGAAATGCAAATAAGTACGCAATAATATGGCGTACTACTTGATGTATTGTCATTTTCGTTTTTATTCTGTAATTAATGTTCAAATTTACCACATTTATTCACAATTAAAATTGTGTTAAATTATACTCACCTTATTTATGTTGACCCGAAGTTTCTCAATTTTCTTCTAGCAATAAAAATAAAAATTATCAAAATAAATACAATTGAAATGCAAATAAGTACGCAATAATATGGCGTACTACTTGATGTATTGTCATTTTCGTTTTTATTCTGTAATTAATGTTCAAATTTACCACATTTATTCACAATTAAAATTGTGTTAAATTATACTCACCTTATTTATGTTGACCCGAAGTTTCTCAATTTTCTTCTAGCAATAAAAATAAAAATTATCAAAATAAATACAATTGAAATGCAAATAAGTACGCAATAATATGGCGTACTACTTGATGTGTTGATCATTTTCGTTTTTATTCTGTAATTAATGTTCAAATTTACCACATTTATTCACAATTAAAATTGTGTTAAATTATACTCACCTTATTTATGTTGACCCGAAGTTTCTCAATTTTCTTCTAGCAATAAAAATAAAAATTATCAAAATAAATACAATTGAAATGCAAATAAGTACGCAATAATATGGCGTACTACTTGATGTATTGTCATTTTCGTTTTTATTCTGTAATTAATGTTCAAATTTACCACATTTATTCACAATTAAAATTGTGTTAAATTATACTCACCTTATTTATGTTGACCCGAAGTTTCTCAATTTTCTTCTAGCAATAAAAATAAAAATTATCAAAATAAATACAATTGAAATGCAAATAAGTACGCAATAATATGGCGTACTACTTGATGTGTTGATCATTTTCGTTTTTATTCTGTAATTAATGTTCAAATTTACCACATTTATTCACAATTAAAATTGTGTTAAATTATACTCACCTTATTTATGTTGACCCGAAGTTTCTCAATTTTCTTCTAGCAATAAAAATAAAAATTATCAAAATAAATACAATTGAAATGCAAATAAGTACGCAATAATATGGCGTACTACTTGATGTGTTGATATTTTCGTTTTTATTCTGTAATTAATGTTCAAATTTACCACATTTATTCACAATTAAAATTGTGTTAAATTATACTCACCTTATTTATGTTGACCCGAAGTTTCTCAATTTTCTTCTAGCAATAAAAATAAAAATTATCAAAATAAATACAATTGAAATGCAAATAAGTACGCAATAATATGGCGTACTACTTGATGTATTGTCATTTTCGTTTTTATTCTGTAATTAATGTTCAAATTTACCACATTTATTCACAATTAAAATTGTGTTAAATTATACTCACCTTATTTATGTTGACCCGAAGTTTCTCAATTTTCTTCTAGCAATAAAAATAAAAATTATCAAAATAAATACAATTGAAATGCAAATAAGTACGCAATAATATGGCGTACTACTTGATGTGTTGATCATTTTCGTTTTTATTCTGTAATTAATGTTCAAATTTACCACATTTATTCACAATTAAAATTGTGTTAAATTATACTCACCTTATTTATGTTGACCCGAAGTTTCTCAATTTTCTTCTAGCAATAAAAATAAAAATTATCAAAATAAATACAATTGAAATGCAAATAAGTACGCAATAATATGGCGTACTACTTGATGTATTGATCATTTTCGTTTTTATTCTGTAATTAATGTTCAAATTTACCACATTTATTCACAATTAAAATTGTGTTAAATTATACTCACCTTATTTATGTTGACCCGAAGTTTCTCAATTTTCTTCTAGCAATAAAAATAAAAATTATCAAAATAAATACAATTGAAATGCAAATAAGTACGCAATAATATGGCGTACTACTTGATGTGTTGATCATTTTCGTTTTTATTCTGTAATTAATGTTCAAATTTACCACATTTATTCACAATTAAAATTGTGTTAAATTATACTCACCTTATTTATGTTGACCCGAAGTTTCTCAATTTTCTTCTAGCAATAAAAATAAAAATTATCAAAATAAATACAATTGAAATGCAAATAAGTACGCAATAATATGGCGTACTACTTGATGTATTGTCATTTTCGTTTTTATTCTGTAATTAATGTTCAAATTTACCACATTTATTCACAATTAAAATTGTGTTAAATTATACTCACCTTATTTATGTTGACCCGAAGTTTCTCAATTTTCTTCTAGCAATAAAAATAAAAATTATCAAAATAAATACAATTGAAATGCAAATAAGTACGCAATAATATGGCGTACTACTTGATGTATTGATCATTTTCGTTTTTATTCTGTAATTAATGTTCAAATTTACCACATTTATTCACAATTAAAATTGTGTTAAATTATACTCACCTTATTTATGTTGACCCGAAGTTTCTCAATTTTCTTCTAGCAATAAAAATAAAAATTATCAAAATAAATACAATTGAAATGCAAATAAGTACGCAATAATATGGCGTACTACTTGATGTATTGATCATTTTCGTTTTTATTCTGTAATTAATGTTCAAATTTACCACATTTATTCACAATTAAAATTGTGTTAAATTATACTCACCTTATTTATGTTGACCCGAAGTTTCTCAATTTTCTTCTAGCAATAAAAATAAAAATTATCAAAATAAATACAATTGAAATGCAAATAAGTACGCAATAATATGGCGTACTACTTGATGTGTTGATATTTTCGTTTTTATTCTGTAATTAATGTTCAAATTTACCACATTTATTCACAATTAAAATTGTGTTAAATTATACTCACCTTATTTATGTTGACCCGAAGTTTCTCAATTTTCTTCTAGCAATAAAAATAAAAATTATCAAAATAAATACAATTGAAATGCAAATAAGTACGCAATAATATGGCGTACTACTTGATGTGTTGATATTTTCGTTTTTATTCTGTAATTAATGTTCAAATTTACCACATTTATTCACAATTAAAATTGTGTTAAATTATACTCACCTTATTTATGTTGACCCGAAGTTTCTCAATTTTCTTCTAGCAATAAAAATAAAAATTATCAAAATAAATACAATTGAAATGCAAATAAGTACGCAATAATATGGCGTACTACTTGATGTGTTGATATTTTCGTTTTTATTCTGTAATTAATGTTCAAATTTACCACATTTATTCACAATTAAAATTGTGTTAAATTATACTCACCTTATTTATGTTGACCCGAAGTTTCTCAATCCTCTTCTAGCAATAACAAAGAAAAATTATCAAAATAAATATAGTTATAAAAATGCAAATAAGTACGCAATAATATGGCGTACTACTTGATGTATTGTCATTTTCGTTTTTATTCTGTAATTAAATAATTAATATTAGTATTTAATAAATTGTTATCTTTTTATATATCTGTACTCACTGATGGATTCATTAAATTGAAATTGATCGACGAATTCGAAACTCGTTCATTTGTTTTGAAGCGCACCAGTGGATCCCTGCAAATGAAATGAGAAATTATTGTTAATAAATGTTTATTGAAAATGTTTATTGAATATAAAACAATAAAAAAAATTTTTTTTTTTGAAAATTATTACTTACATCTTAAACTTTTGATGTTTGCACGACACTTACTATTTTCATACTAAGAACAATCGCATCAGTGCTTCGAGTTCAAAAGCGGATGTTTATATGTGTGATAAAAATACATACATATATGAAATACAATATTTTCATTCAGTGATGTACAGATTAGCTGGCAAATTTTCCTGAATTAGATTCGTATATTGTTAATATATTTGGATATTGAGTTTAACATTATGGAAAATTCTGAAGTAATGATAATGAAAAATAATTTAACAAAACAGTAATGGACAACTGGTTGACAGTTTTCATAATTTTTTTAAAAATTGCAAAATGCTTGACGTGATGATCGCCTTGCTGCCATCGAGAATTTTTCTTTTTAGTTGAAATTTAGTTGATTGAAATAAAACGAATATAAATCTGAATGAGAACATTTTGTAATTTAATTAAGTTAAATCAAAAAAATAAGAAAATATTTCAAAATATTGGAATCAATGAATTGTATATATAATATAATAGAAGAATATAACTTTAAGTCCGTTTGAAATAAGCTAAATAATAAATTTTGTCAAACATAAGAGCATCGTTAGTATTAGTCATTTAAATCGACGTAATGCACATGAAACGAAGTGTGTGCCAATATTGAACATCAACACAATTGTCTGTGTTTTTCTGAACATCATCAGTTGATTGTACGATGGCAAACATTTCATCCAAAGATGAAGATTTAACACATTTCCAGTGGCTTCAATGGTCCGAATCCAACTTGACTCCCCGGTTAATTTCGGTAAGCAATTTGTATTGAATGAAACTTGACAATACTACTAGAATTGTAACTTGATAATACTTCTCTTTTTTCTATAAAATTCAAACAATTCCCTTCCAAAAACAATCTAACTTTTATTGAATTTTACAATTGTTTATTGCAGAAATTGTTCATTGCGGAAAATTTATTCGGAAATTAAAACCAATCGTCATTTTCAAATCAAAGTTCAACTAGAATGGATTGAATTACTATCATACAATACCATCGCTAAAAACAGTTGGAGCTTTTCTCGAAGGCGCAATTAAAAAAAACTCAAAATCACTTTGTGAACACAAAAAGGGAATCATCTGCAAAACAAATGACATATCCATCGGTTTAATTAATCCATTTAAACCAATTCAAAGGAAAAAAATGAACAAATTTGTGATACTGAAAAATCTTATTCGTGAATAGAGCCAGTTTCAACACATTGACAAGACTCTTCCATGAAGATTTATGATGATCCTTGAGTGTATTCTCAAGTGTATCCTGAGAGCCTTCGACATACTGAGCACAACAAAATCAATCGGTAAGTCAATGAATTTCATACAAATATGTTTCCCAAATTGTATTTGAAATTTACTGATAAAAATGCTTTCCATTTTTCATTGCAGATCACATCTCCTTCATCGTTCAACACTTCATAGAGTGGAACGACTCAGGTATGGATTGATAACAGCAGTAAACGACATTTAAAATCGATTCGGATTAAATTAGATGAGCTTTTGTGTAAAATTGATTGACTATTGACTTCATGTGTGCTAATACATCCTAAATCAGGAACATTTTACCATCGAACTTCGCATCAAACAACATCGAACTTCGTTCTATGACATCATTTTAGATATAGAAACATTTTTTCAAGAAAATCAATATTCTACATAACATCAAACGTGATGATCTAACGCGTATGTTAGAAACCACATTCATAAAAATAATAAATTATGAACCAACTGTATATTTTGAATGAAGATTTTAAATTGATTTTTGTAAATTGTTTAAGATTTAGTTTTGCTCTAGATTAGTATGAATTATTGAATGTTAACGTTAATTGCAACCGATTACATTAGGAAAATCATAAAAAGAGAAGAATTTCATTCAGAATGTAAAGAACAAATCGAATTTATTATGATTATTAAAAAATTATGAAAATATTTCGAATGGATAATGTAATTCTTCATTTTTTGAAGAGTACTTGTAAGTAGGATTTTTGCAAAATATTTGTTAATATTAAGCTGATGGAATTCAAAATAAATCTAACTTTTGTATGAAGAAAAAGAATAGCTTTATTGATTTGAAATAAATTCCAGGTGCATAGTGCAGGAACCAATCACGATAAGTAAAAAACACGATAAATTTGAAATACATGCTCAGTGCAATGAATAATATTCATTGAATATTAGCTCATCTAATCAGAAAACGGAAATCCTATAACTTGCAGATCAAATTTATTATTATTAACATCTGCGCCAATAGCAATTTTGTCTTAGACGGTTTATTGATAAATTTTTAAATAAATAAATACAAAGATAAATCAAAAAAAAAAATTATTATCAGAGACTATCTTACGATACGCGCTATATTATACGATATTGCTAGCATGATATGATATCATGATATTCTACAATACTATCTCCGATATACGTAGCGCAAAATGCACGACTATGGCCGCATGTGCGACACACTTACACACATACACAGCGCACGCATTCTCCGTTACTTGCTTCACAAAGATTCACAAAAAGCTTTCATTGTATAATCTGTTTTTTCTTATGTATCTGCTTGAACTATTTGAATTAATCAAAAATAATTTCTCGAATTTACTGACGATAAATCAAATAAAGACGCATTTTTTTTTGGTGACATAAAAATTTTATTCCAATTAATATAATAAATATAGTTTTTAACAATATTTTATTTTTCCGCACACAACATGTTGTGCGTAAAAGTATTGTGATCGGCCAAAAAATTAATGGTACCCAAAAAAATTTTTTATCGGCGTTTTGAACCTAGGAGAACAAGAAAAACCAGTTTTTAGAGCGTCGTAATGTGAGTTTGTGGTACTCTGTACGCTGTACGCAAAAATGTGTTAACACGATAGCTCATTCCCAACGAGCCCAAAAAAAAAATCTGATGATACAGAGTCCTGATTCTGATGATAATCCTAGGTTCAAAACGCCGACAAAAAATATTTTTTTGGGTGCCCTTAATTTTTTGACCAATTACAATACTTTTACGCACAATATGTTGTGCGCTGAAAAGTAAAATTACAGGAATGTATTACGAATTTCAGTCGTTATGTGACGATATCAAGTGACGGTGACTTTGGTTAAATCAGCTACGAAATTACAGACTTTAACACTAGATCGTGTTCGTGGTTTAAAAATTAATAAAAAATACTCTCGATTCATTGGCAAATATCTTCGAAGAACGCAATAGCCCATTGCATATCCAAATTTTGGCACCAGAAAAAAATCAAAGCAAAAATCATGGCGCATTGCAAGGTAATTGGGAAAAATATATTCCACCAAGTAGGATTATAATAATTTGAATTCATCAAATTCACAACCATTAAAACATTTTTGAATTATTAATCGCCAATATTTTCACAGATTATTATCATTTTTCATTATTCATTTGCAGCTTGTTTATTTCATTTAATCAAAAATACAAGGAAAGAAACACAATTCACAATACTTCATTGTATTTGACATAAAACATGATTAAAAAAAAAACATTTATTTTCAAAAATATGTTACAGTGCGTATTTTTTTAAGTTGAAAAAATGAAACATCATCCATCCAATGAAATTATTTTCCATTCATTGGAAAAATTATAAGGTAAAATGTACCGTCAAATGGAAACCGATTAAATCTTTATTAAAAACGAGTCGATTGTATAGGCAAATACAACCAAAAGGCTGTTACTAATGTACTATTAATTCCATTGTGAGTCACAATTTGTGACATAGTCAATCTATAGAAAGATATAAATCGCCAATCGTTCCATTGAAAATGGATTATTTATTAAGAATAAATAAGAAGGTAGACCCGACCTGGTCCAATGGATTCTAGGAACTGAAGACATTAATTCCCATGTCAAAAATGACCATATTTACACATTATTCCCATCGAATTACTGTTAGAAATTTGACTTTGAAAAATTCTATGTTTTGTGCGATAGAAGCAATTGGATAATAGCCACAGTTATTTGCTATTAATATTAGTAGCAACTAAAAATCAGGCACTGGTTTTTGCATAGATTTTGTATGGCATAGATAGCGATATGCAGATACCTATGCAAGCATAGCCGAAGCAATAATCAAACGCTTTGCTCTGTTTTATTAAAAATAGTAAAAACTACATTTAAATACTATTTGAATGTGGAGTGTGGAATACACTACAGTTAACCCTAGAAAAATCGGTTGTCATATTCGCATTGCTCAATCCGTTTTAACTGAATTGAACCGAAATTTGTCTCTTTATATGCCCATTTTGTTGCTAAATAAATTTTTTCGCTCAAATAAATTGTAATTTTCCATGTTCCAAATATTCTCTGGCGAGCATTGTTCAATGCAAGCATATTAAGTATCTTTGTTTCTTCATCATAGTAGTTTTTGTGATGAATAATTTTCTCAATTTTGATTGCATTCAATTTTGGGGCCAGAGTGATAAACTTCAATATATGATCCATTGATCCTACATAACAACCAATTTGTTGAAGATTCACGGCATTATTTAGCAATTGTTTCCAGTCAGTTACAACAGTAGAACGTTTCACGTTCAGTTCTTCAAGAAATGTAAATGCCAATTGATCGAAACTATACGATTCGTTATTTGTCAGATGTGCTAAAGCTTGTAATGCAACTAATGATTTAAGATGATGTTGTTGAAAAAAGCAACTTTCATATAAATATAATCGCTTATAAAATCCATTGTCATATAATTGATACAAAATTTGGGAACATTTCATCAGTTCTTCCGGTTCCGAAATACTAATTGAAAGTACATCTAGTTTAGCGTTTGATTTCAACGAATTGTGATAATTTTTCAATAGAGTATAGGTGCTGGTTGAAAATTTACGAATATTTGGATTTAACTCTAAAAATGTTGGCAACTCCAAAACTATCATTTTACATTGCAATAGGAAATGTTCTAGTTTTGGATAATTTCGAAGCATCCAATCGTTATTCGAATTTTCATTTATTCGTCCATTGATCTGTAATTCCTTTAGATTTTCAAAAACATCGAAGAAACCATCGAATAACTAGATCACATTTATTCTAGGGGCTTTTATGTATACGAAAATATGAAATATACGCAGTTTATACACGTTGAAGTGAAATATTGTAAATATAGTCAATTTATACGCGTTTAACTGAAATATTCGTAGAGTTGCTGTGATAAATGTACATAATGTACAAATATGTTTGTCAACACAATCAAAATCGTATCGGCCAAACAAAAACTAAATTGTGTAACTGAACGAATTATAAAATTAACGTTTTTCTTCGATAAAGTCGGAAATTATCGAATATGCATTAAAAATTTAATACTATTTTTAAAACTCAATTCTAATCAATATCTTTTGGTTGTACATTTTTTGTATTATAATTATTGAAAAAAAAAAAAATATAAATGACAATAGTTTTGATGTCAATAAAAAAAAATGTAACATAACATTGCCAATCGTTAATGATGTGCCGGGATCATTGCATTCTTTAAAGCATTTATAGCGCAGAAGACAGCGTGTCAGTCTCTTAATCAGATATATAAAGGTTCGATTCTCGCATTGGGCAATTTTTTTTTTTTTTTTTTTTTTCGTAAAATCATATTTTTTTCAATTTATTATAATATGTACGAAAAAAGATTTACAACCAAAACATATTGATTAGATTTGAGTTTTATTTTAAAAATAATAATAAATGTTCAATCTTCAATGAATAGTTGATTTTGTATGGAATTTATTATTGAAATTGTTGAATGAAAAGTAAATTCGGTAAATCAACATTTTACTGAAGAAAAAAAGTAAATTTGCTGGTTCGTTTGTTTACTTTTAGTTTTGCCGATTGGATTTTGAATGAGCATATGGACGCCATTTTCAACATTTGGAGATACACTTATACGAATTTATACGCATTTATATGCATTATATTCGGACTTATACGCACAATAATTCGGGAGTCGAAAAATATGCAAGCATAGCGCATTATACGCAATATATATGCAATATACGTGAATATATTTTTGACATAAAAGCCCCTAGCATTTATTTTGGCAGAAAAATATTTTAATCGTTTCAATATCACGTAAAATGTCTTTCAGATACTCGATTTCACTTGGAATTATTTTTATATCAAAAAACCAAATTTCTTTGAGAAATTGATAACAATTCAAACTAATGTATTGATAATGAAGAAACGTATTTTCATTGTAAGTAGAAATGGTAATGTTTTTTATGAATTGATTAAAGCAATTCAATTTAGTTCCACAATCGTACATTTCAACGCCATTCTCAGTACTGAACACATGAATACATGGGTAATTTTTTCGAAACGAATGGCCAGCATATTGACGTAGTCGCTTACATGTGCTACCGATAGCAATCAATTCTTTTAATGACAGATAGTCGAATAATTCTTCGAAACAATCAGCATCCAATTTGAAAATATCCGGGAGCGATAGTTCATTTGGACCAACACAATGTGCGGTAACCGAAGTTACAGCATCCGAAGTGATTGAAAGATCGACAATTGAGCTGATTGAAGAGCTGATTGAATGTCGATAAGGAACATTCATAAGAAATAAGTCAAGGATGATTTCACCAAAGATACAATAAAAAATAATAATAATAGAAAATAAATATTTTTTTTAATTTGTCAGCTGGTTTGTTCTTACCGTTATTTTTTATTTCGATATCAATGAAACTGTATAAATTCCAAATTTCACTCCAAAAGATTGATTCAAATCAATTATAATGCGTTCAAATAAATAGAAAATTGCATCATGTTGAAATGATCTTCTGTTGAGATTTTTACAATGTTCAGATAAGCATGTGTTGATGTTTATCGTCAAAATTGAACATTTTATTTCAAACACCAAGTTTGTATACAGTGACGGTTTAAGTATCTAAGTACGAACAATTCTGCCAAATTCAATTTGAAATATATTCAAAGTTCATCGTTACATCGTTCATGTACTAATTTTGTGTTAATACTGGACCTTTATACGCATAATTACTAAAACCTATCTGATTCATCTGGTGAAAATTAATTGAATAAACTTAAAAAAAGAAATTTATTAATTTAAAAATTCATTTATTTCTATTCAAACAAAAATGTCAATTTGCCAAAAGAAAAAAAATCTCTTGGTTGTTTAAACTATAAAATGAGTATTTTTTGATTGTCTACAAAATAACAATAACATATTTCTATTAAATCGCTTAATTTAAAACAAATTCATTTTTTCCTTGATCCAATCCATGTAATGTTTGACATTTACATAAACACCAGGTTTGTCAGCTTCACCGCACCTTTGACCCCATGAAATTATTCCGTACAATGAATTCACACCTAATAAATCAAGCAAACATTTTAATATTGTGAAGAAAATGTATTCGAAAAACACACAAAATTTGAAATGTCGCAGACAAAAAAATCATTGGCGTACCATTTTCATCAGCACAAACCAGAGGCCCGCCACTGTCACCATCGCATGCATCAATTCCAGATCGATCCAAGTATCCAGCGCAAAACATTGTGTCCATAATTTCATCACCGTAAATTTCTTTTTGTCGGCAAACATTTTGAGCAATCAATGGCACATTGGCTGCTTTTAAATCGAGCGACGGAGCTGAAGAAAAGAGAACTTTATTAAATTTCATTGATTTCAAAATGACAAAATCGAACTCACTTGATTTTCCATATTGAAGTGATCCCCATCCAGAGATGGTGCAATTTTTACCGGGTTCATATACGGTTTCAGTGTTTGGCAGGCAAATTGGTTGAATATATTTAGTGAATTGAATTGGTGTCTTTAGTAAAATGATAGCAATGTCATTGTTCATGCGTTGCCCTTTTCGAAAATCTTCATGAATGAACCAATTTTCAATGAAAATTTCAATTTCCGTATCTTCACGAATTTCTGAATGATGATCACCAAGCCGAATAAAGTATGCAGCTTTTGGGAATCCAACAAGACAATGAGCGGCCGTTAAAATGTGATTATTTGAAATGATTACGGCACCGCACCAATGCGATGAATGACCATTTCGTGCACGAGCTCGAATTGTTGCCTGCCATGGATGATGTCCTTTTTTCGTTTTTGTTCCACTAATTACACGAAATTGGCCAATATTCTCGGCATTATCATCATCATCGTCAGCCGTTACTTTGACACGACCACATGTACTCGAATAATCGGGAATACTTTTGCTGCTTCGTTGACCGTCACGTAAATAATCATGCGTTTCCCGATTTTTCAAACGTTGCAATAAATTATCATTGGATGTGTAACGGCTATTTTTTGCAATTGGTCCTAGAATAAATAACAATTTGACAGATTAATTGCATTGATAAATGTTTGATTTGTTGAAATACTCACCATATGAACATCTAACACTGACATCCTCACTATGATTACAATTACTTTCACTCCATGCAAAATGCATACATTCATCCAATGATGTTTCATTGCCTAAACAATCAACTTGATCTAACCAAATTGGTCCCGAACTCATTCCGTATCGTCGACTTACAACGGTCTAGAAAGGAATTTTTCGAAATAAATTAAAAAACTTGCATTATGTATTGACAAAAATTCGTCAATTTAAAGCAAAATCGAAATTCTTTAAAACAATGTTGATTCATAATCGCGAAAAAAAAGAAGTCTTGTTACCGCTGGTCCAGTAAATCCAAGTGAACTACAAAATACGGCTGCTTCTTTATCTCCAAAGTCATCATCACAAACAGTTCCCCATACACCTCGATATTTCACTTCAACTCGACCTTCTAAATCGGTTCCATCCATTAATCGATATTCAATTTTTGAATCACAATGCATCACACTTTCGTCGGTCCCATCAGTGCAATCTAAATAATTTTTTATTGAAATTTTTGTTTAGTTTTTTTTTTCTCAAATTCAGTTCAACTTGTGAAAGAATAAAATAATTTGAACAATTTTTTGTAAATTTATATGAGGACCTACCTTTGTAACCATCACACATATACTGGAAAAGAAATAAAATGATTAAAAAAATTAAAATTTTTTGTTTTTTTTTTTTTCAATTTTTTAAAAATCATTTTTTACTCACCTCCATTTGGATACATTCTTGTGAATCTGGACAAAGCCAATAGTTTGCTGGACATTGCATTTGAGTCACTTTACATACAACGCCAACCACTTCATCGGCATTACAATCGCTCACACCCCAGCCATTAAAATCACATTCTTTCAATGATGTTTCGTTACCTTGACAATTTACTTCATCCATTTGGAACATATTTTGTCCGGTTGGCATATTTGCATTTGGCGGGAAAAATGAGTTTGGCTTTACTTCAGCTAAAAAGAATGGTATTTTCAATTGAATTGATTCAAGATCAAGTTTTATGAGAAAATTGGAAGAAAAACAAAATTCCAAAAGAAAAATAATGCTAAAAATGCTGCAAATTCATTACCTGCTCCCATATTGAATCCAAGCTCACGACACAAAACATTCGCATTCGTCAATGTGAATTTGTCGTCACACACATAGCCCCATTTATCAAATGCTTTGACTTCGACACGTCCCATGTGCCTATCACCCTTGTCATTTGACAAACGAACCTGATAATTCAAATGTGGACAATTTGATTCATCTTTTCGATTGCCGCAATCATTTCGTCCATCGCAGATCTTAAAATAAAATTGTTGAATTAAATGAGTTTTTTTTTTAAGTTTTGAACAAATTTCGATTTATTCTGAATCAATTTCATTATTTCATGATCTCTCTGTCTACCACAGACCCCCCCCCCCCTCTCTCTCTCTTTCTCTCTCTTTCACTCACCTGACTAAATGGAATGCAATGTCCAGTGCCACAATCAAATTTTCCATAGCAAACAGATGCATCGCTATATTGTGATTTACCAAATCGACTAGCTGTTGTTGGTTTATCTAAATTTGAATAGGAATTTGGTGGTGATACAGATGCCGTTGTTGATGTAGTTGTTGTTTGTGCTTGTCGATTATTAAATGAAACACCATAATTCGGTGCATTTGTTCGTGAATTTGAAGCAAAATGTAAATTATGACCGTTATTATTATGGAAATGACTTGAATGCATTTGCGTCATTGATGGTGATGGTCCATGCTGTGATGATTGCTCATTATTATTATTATTATTATTATGATAAAAGCCATAAACGGGATGTGTGCGTGTATGAGCACCTGGAAATGTAATTGCAACAGGATCATTAGTGCCTGGCCGATAATATTGTGGATTTGAATTGAAATGCGGATGTTGTGCATGAAATTCGGGCGAATGTTGGAAACCGGGCGGAAAATGTGATGATTGTGGTGTATTATGAATTGAATGTGGATGAAAATGAGCGGCGGGTGGTAGATTTGGTTTCGTTGTATATTCAATATCGCGTTGAATAGTTGGTCTGGTAGTGGTAGTGGTGGTGGTGGTGGTGGTCGATGGAATGAATTCAAAATCGGTACGCGATTGTGTTTTTGTTGATTCGGGTAGATTTTTAACGGCAACATTATCAGTTAAAATAGCCGAAGCCAAACTGTCTTGTTCGAATGCTTGATCTTGGCCATTATTTACCATATCATGAAGTTTATTCTCGATTTTATGCATTTCATCCGGGCTTTGTGTAACATTTTTTGTTAAATATGGACGAAGCAAATATTTTAATGCCTCACTCACTGGAATAAAATTTGCCTCATCTTTTTCTTGAGCCTCTTCATTCACTGGCTTTGAAAATGGCTGATAATACATATGATTGAAACTCTGTGGCAATGAATATGGTCGTTGTGTTGTTGTGGTTGTCGTCGTCGTCGTTGCCGTTGCCGTCGACACACTTGGACGAGAATAAATTGGCATCACATGCTCATGACCCGATGGTATTCTCATTATATTACGACTTGATTCAGTTGTTGGCTCTGCATGATTCAATTGTTTTCCATCACGATCAATATTCGATGGACTTTGATTTTCGCCATCATTATTTCGATTATAAATAACATTTGCAACGTCCAAAATTTCGGGTTGAATATCACCGCCTTGTGATGGTTTTCCAAAACCATTGTCCGTTTGTGATTGAGGCTGAAAACTTGGTGTTGAACGATGAAAATTCGATGGTTGACTGTTAAAATTTGTTTGATAATTAACATTTGATGTACCAAATTGTGTTGATTGTTCGTCTGGATATGTATTTTGTGGATATTTTCCATTTTCAAGTGGCAGCACACTCATATCCGGAATGGAAAATGCAGTTGGCGTTATTTGTGTAGTTTGTGAATATGCAAATCCATTACTGGTCTTTGGTGTTGTTGTTTTCTGTCCAAATTGATTCAAATTTTGTCCATTTTTCTTACCATTGTCTGCATAAATTTCATTAATTCCCTCATCAATCAATTCATGTTCAAAATTTCGTCGTTGCGGTGGTGGTGATGGTGGTGGTTGTTGCGCTTCGGTTGGTGATAAATTTCCTTGAAATTGATTTCGTGTTTGGCAATCATGAACATTTTTCGAAAAATCGCAAATTTTCAATGTTGGATTAAACATAAAACCGTCTGGGCAATTTTTCACCGAAATTCGACCATTTTCACAGCTTACATAACGACTACAATCATATGGATGTGCATGTAAACCGATGCGATCGGTTTCACATTTTGAACCCATCGTTTCAAAACCACTTGGATAAATGCTATACACTTTTGTGACCGTTGATGGTTCAGTTGATCGTTCAGTGGTTGTTGATGGTGCGATCGATTTAGTTTTTACCGTCGATTTTGATTGTGGATTTGAAAAATATTTATTAAAATCATCAGCTACACGTGATGACATCATATTTAATTCGGGGAATGGCTGTAATGTTTTTTGTTGTATCATAAAATCATCATCAATATTTGGTTGGGTCGTTGATGCACCGATTTCAATTGTATTGACTTCATTCCAATCTAAACGTGAATCAACATTTGAACGATCACCAATATTGTCATTGACACGTCCCGATCGATTGTTCGACGGGACATTCTCCTTTGGCGGAAGCAAATTTTGACTTGGAATTTCCACAACTTGGGTGTTTAACATTGATTCTTGTGGGATTTGTTCACGAATGGTTTCAGTGGTAACTGTAATTGTATCAGCGGTGAATGATGGTGACGATGGATAAGCATCAATTTTTGATGAAAATGTATTAAAAGAATTTATATTATTATTACTTTGATATTGTCCGGGATATTGTTGTTGTTGATGTTGCTGTGTATTTTGCGAATTTTGCGATAATGGATACGGATGATGTGGATGTGAATGTACATGATGATTGTAAGTTGGTTGTTGCTGTTGATTTTGAATATTTTGCTGTGGAAATGGTTGCGAATGTGCTCGAGATGACAAACTAACATCCATGCGAACATCCATTGATCCTTCACCATAATAGGGCTCTTCATGTGTTTCCGTAAATGTTTCCGTATTTGAATTACTGTTTAAATCTGTGCGACCATTAAATGGTCTTGTGCCGCAATTGACTTTTTGTGGCCAATCACACACCAAAAATAAATCATTAAATGCCGTTCCCGGTCCACATTCTTGTATAAATGTGCGACCATGATCACAATTTAAGAATTTCCTACAATCCAATGGATGTGGATATAATCCACTTACACCGTGTTCACATTGAATCGATGGCAATTCTTGCCGTTGCGATGAAAATTGTTGATTCAATGTTGTTGGCAATTGTCTTTGATCTCGTTCTGGTAATTCATATTGATTCGATGCATACCCACCATATGGATGACATCTTACTTTACTTGGATTATCGCATTCTTTTGTTTGTGAATTGAACATTGTGCCGGGTGAACAACTTTGAACTGTTCCTCGACCCCGCCAACAATTTAAATATTGTCGGCAATCCATTGCGTACGCAATTTGCCCTGTAAATCCTTGTGGACATTCGGTTTTTGGTGAATCATCTTGTATGAAATTGTTTCCATGAATTTGATACGGATGATTATGCTGATACGTCTGAGAAATAGAAATGAATAGAATAGAAGAGAATAAACGAAATAGAAAAACAATATTTAAAAAAAAAATCGAAATATTCTGAAGAAATTTTAATCAAAACTTTTCTTCGAAAAGTCTTTTTCCAGGCCAACCGACCGTATCAAATGCACAAATTTTTCATGAACAACCTTCGGAAAATTCGAAAAATGAGAGAGAGAAAAAAAAAAAATTCGAAATCACATTAATAGACAAATGTATTAGGAAATAAATTGATTTGTCCATTGACAAAATCCTATAGAAATCATAACATTTTCCCCAATTAGCAATTAACAATCAACAATCAAAGCAAATATTATTGCGTCGATCATTCTTATCAGTCTGTGAAATCCCAGTTGTTTTTGTATACATTTGCGAATGTTTGTGCGCCCTTTGACCAAGGACTGTCCATTTTATTTTCTCAGTAAATTTGCAATGATTGAAACAAATATCACACTCTCACACTGTACTCAAACGAAACAGCAATAATTCTCACTTTTTTTTTAGCACACCATATTTACGATTTTATTCAAAGTAAGTTCGATTCTCTTTGAAATTTATTTACATTGCCCGGACGCATCATTGAATTATCGACAAATGTCTAGTATTGAGGTCACACACTTTTAATCTTTTCATGATTACAACAGTTTTTTTTTTTCTTCTTTTCGCTTCACTTCAACCAATCATTTAAATATTGCAGACGCGTAAATTGTGCTGTTAATGGGGCAAAGGCGAATTTGGATCAATGCCTTTGTCAAAATTGCAACATATAATTGAAGACATATTAAAATTCGTGAGAAAATATTGAAGAATTACTAACAATTCATGGAAAATAATTTAAAAAATGAACAAACACTAACGAAAAATTTTGAAAAATAAAGAAAACAACTGAAAAATGGAATAAATTGTTGAAAAATCATGAAAGTCATTGTAAAGTAAGAAATTTGCGAAATATTTTTAAAAATTATGAAAAACTGAATTAAAACTGACAAATTTGGGATAATTTTTCAAAAAAATTGAAAAACCAAACACGAACTCAACAATTTTCGAAGAATGTTGGTGAAATAACATTCCAAGCTCTTTTGATTTTGATAGAAATCATTATCTTCCACATTTTCATCACTTCATTACGTAATATCAATGAAAAAATGAATTCAGAACCATTTTTATTCATTTTAGGGCATTGAAATATCTGGTAAATATTAAAATTCGATTTAATATTAGGAAATAAATCGAAAACGTTAACGATTTACAATTCTTTTTGCTGATCATTGTAACAAAATTTCTTTTTTTTTTGCATGAAATCTTCTTAGAATTGTTGTGCACAACCATGGAAGTTCAATGGAAATGGCAATGTATATAACATTGCAAAAATACCAAATAGAAAATTTTAGACAAAAATCAACTAAAATCATCACAAAATAATTAAAATTAACATAACCAAATATTCCAAAGTATCATGCAATTACATTTTTTCAACGAAATTTCATTTTCATGCAACGAATTCAATGAGCGAAATATTATTCAGGTTCAAAAATTTTAATATTTTTTTGATACACTAACCGATTGCACATAATCAACAATGATGACCACATAAATGGCACAAAAAATATTTATTATTTTCATCTTTGGTTTTAATTTAAGCACATTTTATAATTCTTAAACACTATTTATAAATAATTTGTTCGATATTTTGTAAATATACGATTTATTGTCGTTTTGTTTTGTAAAGAATGTCGTTGATTCAGATGTAAGCTCAGTCATAAACTGAAATGATAATGTGCTCGATATTTATTACTTGATATTTTCTTAGCTACTTTATGGATAATGTGTTTCGCAAGACACATATGAATCATGCGACGAATATCATTGAAAATAGACACAATTGATAAACGAACAGAATGTTGTGCTTCGATTATAAAAGGCTTTTAAATTGGTTAAGCAAAAGAAACGTTAACTTTTAAATTTATTTACTTAAAGGCACCCTGTTGAAAGATGATCACTTTATCTCGGTTGAAGTCATCTCTTATTCATATCAAAATAAAAAAAGAGAGATTAGGTTGAACTGGCGATAGCTAGGCAAGGCGAATGATATTGTGGAAGAAAGAGAGGATAGAGAAAGGAGAGGAAGAATGCAAGGAAGAGATAGATATAGAGAGAAGGGGGAAAAGAAAGAGAAAGAGGGAGAGAAAGAGAGAAATAAAGAGAGAGAGAGAGAGAGAGAGAGAGAGAGAGAGAGAGAGAGAGAGAGAGAGAGAATAAAAGAGAACAAGAAGAAGGACAAGGAGAAAGACACCAACGACAGAGTAGAAGAACAAAACAAAAAAGAGTTCGAAAAAAGAAAAACAGAGATAAAGAGAACCAAAGGGAAAAAAGGAGCAAAGAATGAGATAAAGAAGGGAAAACAGTAAACTAGCTAAAGAAGAAAAGTGAATGAGTATGAAAATCGATAGTGACCAAAAGAGTGACCGAAAGGGAATGAAAATGATTTAAATAGAAATGTTAAAACAATTTACTAAAAATGCTCATACATTTGCGACAATCACAAAAACACTATCAGTTCGCCGAATTTCGGTACTACATCAGTTTGACCATGAAATTCCCACATTTCATTGATTAAAATTTTAAAAACATTTCCTATTTCCGATTTTCAAAACAATTTTCTTATCGGTTTTCATTTAGCTACAATGCACAATCACTTGGTATTGTAATATTCTAAAATGTATTTTTGTGCGTGTAACAAACAAAAATGTGCATTGTGAATTTATTTCAATGTATAGTTGTTCGATTAATTGAAATCAATTGTTAGGCAATTGTCATTGTCAGACACGCGTTCATCTCTCATTTGGAATTCCCAAAAATTTATGATGCATCATCGTATGTTTGGCATCGCTTCATTGATCCAATTGAAATTATTAATTGGCATTAATAAACGAAACGCAAACCATTTTCTTTATTTACTACGATTTGAAACATTTATGATGAGTGACAATTAAACGCAAAGAAATTGCTTTTGAAATGTGCGATTCAATTTAATTGATATATATTCCAAATTGATGTAAACAAAACAAAACAACACAACACAGCACATTCATTAAGATTTATTCAAAATGTTTACGCATGTCTTGACGTTGATAGTAATGTTGAATTTTTGATAAGTGCTTGTGCTTTGCGCCGTGCAATAAAATGTTTTTTTCTCGGAATTTTTCATACGATTTGATGCTCGCATACATCGCATCGTCATGTGTTTTCATTGATCCATGTTTTGTTTTTTTTTTTTTTCTCTTCTTTTTTACTGAAAAACTCATTTCAAATACACACATTTTGGTACACATTTCAGAGATTTGTTCCATGTTTCCAAGAAAAGTCGAATATTCGCTTTTCGATCTACAACTCTTTCCTATTCATATTAATTGACTTATTAGATACAATTTATTCCGCATTCCTATTGTATCGCTCTTCTCCTATTCCATGAAATTTCGTTTAAATTTTTTACAATTTTGTTCACTTGTACGATTAAACCCAATGTTAATTAATCCGAAAAGTATTCAACTAAATTCACTCACGATATATTGTCTCATCCGCTACTACCAGTTAATGAAATGTCATTTACAATTATAAACAGTAATTTCCATGACATTCTTCTGATCAAATTTGTTAGAAGGTTCGATTTATTTACTCGATTCAATTTTTATAATTCAATCTTTTACGAAATGACTCCGTGAAACATGTTATTTTCATGGATTTTATGAGAGTTTCAGAGTAAAGACAAATGGTCACATAACCTTTGGCATTTTGGTTCAATAAACGATCAACATGATAGTATTAACTATTGAGCAATTTTAAATTTTACTGCTGCAAATAGAATGCACTAATAGTGTCTATATAGCTCTTGTGTCATTACTATTTTTTTATTGTTTTTGGAACATGCACTGTGTTCAATATTTAATACTGTTTTTTATTACTTATTCCATTTTACTTTACATTTGAATAATAAAATTATTTCGGAAAATTTTGAGAAATTTTATACCAAAATGCCATTTTTCGAATATTCAGACGAACTTGTTAGGAGTTTTTTTCATGTGTGCAGCAAAATTTTTTTTTTTGTCGCAGGTCTTTTAGATCAAAAATGAAAATGGTTCATAGGTTCTGAAACAGGGTTCTCTTGCCCACAGACGCGCTGAGACTCGAAATTATTGAAATTTTTGTATGTTTCTTGGGGAGGACCCTACTATTAATTTGTGCATTCATCCCCCTCTCCTTATTGGCTCGCTGGTGTCAGAACCTATGCAACAGTTTAACTAGGAAAAATTATGATATTTATGATTATTTCTGTACATGGTACTCATTAAACGTATTTACAAAGACATTGATATGTGAATAATAAATAAATTTTATTATATATCATTTGCAACACTTGATACTGCTGTGTGAGAATATAGGGCCGCCATATAGAATTGAATTTTAACAAATTATGCCAATATTCTGCAAATGGTTCATATAAATACAATTTTGAATCCATCATAAGCGAATGAAGTTATTTGTGAATAGATCGAATGGCATTTTAATCAACTTTATTTCAAACGTCTATTGAATTTTGTTAGATTTTCTTCATTGATTCCGTATTTATACGAAATTTAATAAATATTTAAGTTTTTATGGCTACAATCATAACAGATAAGACATAGACAACAATTTGTACAAAAGAGAAGTAAAGAACAATCATAGCAGTTAGAATTTCACAAAAATAAATATAAACAAAACTTCAATACGTTAACGTTTTCTTGACTTTGTCAGTGTTACCAACAATTTATAGTCAAAAATTCTTCAAAACACATAACAATGAAGACTCAACACTTTTACGTACATTTTCAAAATGGTACAATTTTAAATTTTTCCTTTAAATTTTTTTTGTGTTTAAAATACGAATATTCCTTTTTTTTTTTATTCATATCTTTCCGAACTATCAGTTGGAGTACATTTCAAATTTCCATTTAAATCAATTCTGTTGATGAATCAATAAGTACGGCTTAAGTATTTGCATGTGTAAGTGCTTAAGTACGTGATTATATACATATTCATATACCATTCTCTCTGTATGCATTTAACATTAGACAAAATTGAATTTGACATTGGGCGACATCTGTCATTGTAGAAATAATACAATTCTTTTTTTTGAGAATGTCATTGTGTATAAGGGGTTCATACAAGTGAAATGCTTGCAAATTGTTTGCATATCATATGTGAGTATTATAAAATTTCTCAATTAAATTTAAACCAATTTTACTAAAAAAAAAAATTCACTTTCTTTTCCATAAAAAAAATGTACAATTTCATATTGAAACAAAAGCAATATGAATGTTCCTATTGAAACAATGGAGCGGCTACTAACACCAACAAGTCAACGATATTCTCTGTGTCATTATTTACGAAATGTACTCATTGAAGATTGTTTAGTTGAAATATTTCAGTATTTACATGTGCACGATTTAATGCAAATTTGTGATCTCGACACAGAAGATGATCAATATTTCACGGAAATCATTAAATACCATGTGATTGGTAAGAAATTAATTGATTTTGAGCCACGCAAAGACAAAGAGTATCGAACATTAAAAGTATGGCCATTGACAAAAGCATTCAAAATTTTTGGACCATATATAAAACGTTTAAAAATCCAAATGCGTCCAAATCATTTAAATTACGTACTCCGACGGATTATTACAAATTGTTCACCAGACACATTAATTGAATTGCAAATTATCGTATATCATTTGGATGCAACTGAAGAAGTGACACCATCAAATGATTTATTTCAACAAATTATCCCATATTTTCGAAGTGTTCAACATTTGATAATTGAAGATGAAACAAAATGCTTGGGACGTGCATACAGTATATTTATGAATTCAAACAATTTAAAAACATTCAAATTGAATGCATCATATTTTGATCCAGAACATCAATGGTATCGTTTAATAACAATTGATGCAATGAATTTAACAAAATTACATTTGGATCATTGTTATGTGTATGGGCCGGATTTTAAAAAATGTTTTGAAAAAATGCCACATTTAAAAGAATTAATATGGATTGGGAATACATGTTGTAAAGATGTTGGTAATTATTTAGCAAAATATTGCCCAAAATTATGTAATTATAGTGATTTTTCAGAAGATCGTAACGATGACATTCATTATTATGATTTTCTTGGTGAATTTAATCATTTAATTGAAGTAACATTAACATCAAATATGAGCAATGCATATGATTTACAAAGTGCATTGGAAATATTATCGCAAAAAAATCAACTACGTAAATTGACCATTTATTTTCGCAACAAACGTATGCTTGAGCGCATTGATGATAATGTTAATGATAATTTTAATTATCGTTTTGGCTTTTCAAATTTAGAATGGATTGAATTTCAAATTCATAATGAAAAATTACCGATGGATTTTAGTAAGCGGTGTAAATTTTTTCAAAATTTATTATCATCAATGAGCGCATTGAAGAGAATTAATATCATTAATGGTGGCTACATTTCGAATGCATATGAAATTTTAGATGCAGCACCGCAAATCCATGTACTTGACATTCATGGTGCTGGTTTATTTCAAATGCCCGTCGAGGTTAGACGATTCAAACGATGCATTCAGAAAATTGTCGAAAAACATATGGAAAAAGATAATATGGAAAAATTACGACTCATTGTGAATACTGAACAAAAGCGCGAATTTAGCGTACTGAAATGCATCGATCAATTCATCACACTTGAATTAAACGATGAAATTAAATTGGCGCTTTTCCATCAAAAAGACTTTCATCATTTATTTTTTTAAGACATTTTTCGCCCAGTTGTTTTTTTTTTTTTTTTTTTTTTTTTGTTCAAACAAACAAATGCAGCCTTAAAATACCATGTACTATTTCTTTATTTAAATTCGTTTTTTTTTTTTTACAAAAAGGAACATTGTTATCACTTTTGGCTATATTTTTCAATGTTATTTGATAGAAAAAATTTTTCTAATCTGTAAATGTACGATTTCAATTCATGAATTGAATATTATTTTTAGATTTTTTTTTTTTTCATTGGCAACTCAATGATGAACCATGAAATTGTTATGGCAAAATTATATTTTTCAATTTTTTTATTGTAGATAAATCGGAACTTTTTCCGTGAAATTTGGAAAATAATTTCAAATAAAATCATCAATCACAGTTAAATATATTTGAGATGTTTTCATTGTTTATTGAATAAATACAAAAAAAAAAAAAAAAAAAAGAAAAAAAAAAAATTCGCTCTAATGGCGGCAATATTAATAGTGTGATTTTTGTCATAACAATCAATAAATTTTCCAAAAATTGTGATCAATTTTTGTCTCAATAAGTAATTTGTTTGATGATGTCCTCTTTGAACATGCGCTGCCATTCGCTTCCATTTGGATATTCAAATTGCAAAATTACATCATTTTTCAATTGTGTATTGTAGCCAGGTGCTGTTGGTGCTAAGTAATGAGCATTTTTCACATTGGTCGGATATAGAAAATGTTCATGTTGCTGGTCAACATATTCGATATATCGATCGGTTTTTGTGCATGATAATGATGTAAAATCCCACATTTGTAAATGTTGAACCATTTCACATAGACCAACACCGCCCGCATGAGGACACACTTTTACTGAAATTTATTAAAAAAAATTGAATAATCTTAAAAATGGATGAATTTCATCAAAGAAATAAACAAACCTCCAAATTTCTTGGCCATTAAATAAACGGACAGTATTTCATTGATGCCACCAATGCGAGCCGAATCAATTTGGCAAAATTCCAATGCATTCACTTGCAAAAATTGCTTAAACATAATTCGATTCATACACATTTCACCAGATGCAACACCAATGCCAAATGGTTTAAGGGCTTTTGATATTGCTGCATGACCCAATGCATCATCTGGTGATGTGGGCTCTTCAATCCACCAAATTTTAAATTCCGACAAATTTTTCATCCATTCAATCGATTCGTTTACATCCCAAACTTGATTTGCATCGACCATCTGTAATAGTATAAAAATCATCGGGAAATTGATTAAAATCGAAAAAAAATTTCAAATCAAATTGAAAACATAAAAACATTTATGATATGAAAATGTTTGAAAAATTTTTCAAGCTAAATTTTCAACATTTTTTTAAAATGTTAGAGATTCTGCTGAATGTACCAATTTATTGTCCCATCCGATTTCTTCTCGCACTAAACGGCATCGATGACGATCATCCTCTAAATTTTGTCCAACCTTTAATTTGAACGCATTAAATCCTTGCGCTAAGTACTCTTTGCACAATTGACGACGATAATCATCAGAATAGCCCAGCCATCCTATGAGATAAGATTAGAAACTTGTTCTAATTTAATTACAAATAAAATATACGAATTTTATTCAATAATTACCAATTTGCGTTGTGTAACATGGATATCCCTGTTTCAATAGCTCATCAATTCGATGTTGTTTATCTTTTTGACCTTGTTTTAACATTTCTAGTGCTTCAGTTGGAGTCAATACATCAGTGATGTAACGGAAATCAATTGTTGAAATCAATAACTGAAATTTTTGAAACAAAAAAATTCATATTTTTTAAGCAGAAACTTTTTATTTAAGCAGAAATTTACTGTATGAAGTAATTTTGAAAAAAAAAAACAGAATTTTTAGATCGCTCATCATGACTTTGATTACAATCTTTCTTTTCAGCCTGTAAATTTTATTTTATTTTTTTTTTTTAATAAAAAGTCTTACCTCTGGATCCATGTCAGTAAGTAAACGCCAAACTGGTTTATTTTCCAACTTTCCCCAGAGATCCCACAGTGCATTAATAACAGCAGCAACAGCCATGTGCATTACGCCTTTCTCCGGTCCCAGCTGACGAATAAACACAATTCATTGAAATTGAACAATCCCAAAACACTTTTATTCATTTTCATATTCTTCTTCTTCTTCTTCTTCTTCATCTTCTTCTTTTGCTGTTTTTTTGTTATTTATTCCATTTATAAAAAAATTGTCCAATTTTTTTACTCGATACAAGAAGTAACAAAAAACAAATTTAATAACAAATCAGAAGAATAAAAAAAAAAAAAAAAAATATTGGAGATGCCGAGTTTCGATCTCGGTACCCCTCACATGCAAAGCGAATACTCTACCAACTGAGCTACATCCCCGTTGAATAAGTACTACGAAAATAACCATTTGGAGCGTTCAGCTCGTACGATATGTGTAAACAATTCAATTTAATGATTAATCAAATCAACTCAGTGCATTTCGCATACAATAATAATGTCGTATGAAATTTTTAATAATTTTTTCTCTCATTTTTGATTTTGTTTAAACATTTCACAAACATCAACCAATATAAATGACACATATACAATTCGCTCTATCATTCAATCTCTCTCTGACTGCTACGCAATAAAGAACGAAACAATTCTATGACATTTGAATGAAAGGCAGTAAATGTATATACATTGATTAGACATTGTGTTTATCACATACAATTCAATCGTCGTGTTCTTCTTCATCTTTTCTAAATTTTCATACTTTACAATTTGATACATTTGATGCATGTGGCTTTTGTTCATTCTCTTGTGTTTCTTCACTGTAGACGAGAGATAACTTTTTTTCAATTGTTGCCATTCGCATTTTCATTGTAATTCATGTTTTAAAAATCGTTTATTACCGAATGATATGGTTTGGCCCAATGACCGAAACGATGTTATTGAAATACTCTTATATTTTGTTTACACTTTTTCTATCCTTGTTGACCATCGTAATCTCAAGCTGATTATCTTTATTTTTAATTGAATTTGTTCATTGGGCATATTATTGCACATATACACATTTGTTCAATAAATGATTGTTTTTTTTTTTTGTTAATGTGTTAGTTTAATTTTTTTTTTTTTTTCGTCCATTTTCAATATGTTCTTCGATAAATCAAATAAATGGAAAAAAAATCGAACAAGATGAAAGAAAAAAAAAAAATTTGGACTGGAGACGCCGAGTATCGATCTCGGTACCCCTCACATGCTAAGCGAATACTCTACCATCTGAGCTACGTCCCCTGATATATAAAGTAGATCATTATTCATACTCGATCGACAAACTGCTTAAAAAAACTCAATCGACACGTATATTGTTGATTAAAAAGAGTTTCACATTCTCTTTCAAAGAAATGCTATACAAATATTTTCGGGAACATTTGAGAAAGAGACAAATTGAGAGAGAGAGAGAGAGAGAGAGACTTAAATATTTGTAAAATCGACAATTTTCTCCTTTGGAAATTCAATTAAATGAATAAAAAAAATTTTCTTTCGCAAAATTATTTTATGAAAAATGTCAATTTATTCAAACACTCAATGAGAATGTGAAGAAACAATGTTGAACCAATTTTCATTATTTAAATCAGAATCATTTGCAGAAGTAAATTTATCGATTCAAATTTTAAAATTGTTTATTTTAATAGAAGCTAAGCACTCTTTTTCATTCGTTTTATTAATCCAATTTGATCATTTATTTTGTTAAAAATAAGTTGACATTTATCTTTCTATTTGTAACCTTATGGAAATGCTAAACAAGCAATTCGGCCATGGGAAATGAACTCTTAATTATTGTAAGCTCTTTTAATCACAATTTGAAATAAAAAAAAAAAACATTTCAAAATCATTCCAAAAAAAAATTTTCAATAGAAATTTTTTTTTCTATCATTTAATTAATCCATATAAATGATAATTTAATTTTCTAATAGAAAATGTCTAGCATGTAATGCTTCATTTTAAAAATATTTCAATCTATTTTGTCAGTTTTAATCAAAATGACATTAAATGTAATTAGTGAAAGGTAGCAGTTTGTTTTTCTTTCATTTTTTTTAATTGCAGTTAAGATTCATGAGTCTTGTTTGTAATATGAACGATCAAAATGGAAATCACCAACATCAGCGATTTTCTAAACAGCAAAATGCGTTCAGAATTTTATTCAGCGAACTGTTTTTTTTTTTCGCTATCTTTTCATTTGCAAGCGTGTTTACATAGCTTGCATATCAATTAATGGTTAATTAATGTTATGAAATGTGAGAAAAAAATTCACCATTCGAACTACTTACAATCATTTGCATATGACACGTTGTCGTCTTACTCTTACAACATACCGTTTTGAAATGATTTTTTTTTTTATCGGAATTATGCAAAACATTTTCAAAAGAATTCAAACCGAAATCATCTCCATCAATTCATATAAAACGATGAGATTAAATATTAAATCAAGTTGTTTACTATAGTAATTATAACATTATAATGTTGTGTATGTGCCAAACGTTCCAAATGGTTAATTTGATAGTACTCATTCAACGGGGATGTAGCTCAGTTGGTAGAGTATTCGCTTTGCATGTGAGGGGTACCGAGATCGAAACTCGGCATCTCCAATAAATTTTTTTTTTTCCTTTTTTTTCTTCATTTGTCATAAAAAAAGCGTTATTCATTTATTTTGATAATTTAAAATTGTTTGCTTTCTTGATGATTTGAAAATTTTTGAAATTTAAAATTTTCGAATTTTTGCTAGCTTCGATTAATGGAAACAATCAACAAAAAAAAAAAAACATGATTTCTCGGCTAATTTTTCATCGCGATCATGTAGAATGGCTTCAGTAGAATTTAAAACAAAGGAATATTTGGTTTTATCACGTTTATCTCCCCAAATGAAAGTTTCATTTTTTTTTTTAAGAATTTTAAAATAACTCAATTTGTTTACACCCATCTCATGAGCTCCCAATGGTGAAATTGGTTGTATTTATCATCGGGGATGTAGCTCAGTTGGTAGAGTATTCGCTTTGCATGTGAGGGGTACCGAGATCGAAACTCGGCATCTCCAATAAATTTTTTTATTCCTTTTTTTCTGCAATACGTATTTTTTTTTTTTTTTTTTTTTTTGAACGTTCAACCTTAACATCTTTTTTACATAAATATCTCAATTTAACAGTTGAGAGTGAAAATGTTATCCAGAAAAGTTCTGGGTAAAAATGTTATTATTCAGTGTATTCAACATACAAAAAACAACAAAAAATAATTTGAATAATAACATTTTTACTCGGAACTTGTCTGGATAACATTTTCACTCTCAACTGTTCAATTGTGATGCTGGGAAGCAAATGTAAAAAATTTGTTTAAAAATTCGAATTTTACCCATCTCATTTGCGTTTCACTGGTGAGTTCACGCCAAAATAATCCAAATTTTGCATAGATATCGTTACGCAAATACCGACCAACAACTAATGAACTAAGCGCTTTAACGCCCATTAGAACAATTTCATTGCCACGACCACACGTAAAAGTCAATCCAAAGCCTTCAATTGTTTCGTTCGTTTTGATTGTTACATATACACACGAATAATCCGGATCAGTATGCTAAAAATTAATTTATTGACACTCAGTATACAATAAAAATGTGATAATATTTAAAGTTGCAAATATTTACCATCGCATCAGATCCATGACCACCTAATGAGGTTGGCCATCGCATATCTTTCACATCAACAGAAACAACTTTTAATTTTTCACTGATATTTTGAAGTGACATTTTTTATGAAATTTTCTTTGGAAATCTAATCGTTTCAATAATATTCAATGCTGTCCACAAAAAAAAAGAACAATTTAAAGCCGATTTTAAATTTAAAGAGAAAAATACAACGTTCGAAAATTCTTTCCAAAACAAGTCTATTCGACTTCGCTGAAACGACTGAATTGTGGAACGATAATAACAAATTTGTTATTCACATGAAATGTGACTGATAAAGCAAGGATAGATTAGAACAGTTTTATCAATTTGAGTGCAATGAAAATAATAATTTACAATTCGTCGTACAGTGGAATGGGAAAAAATCAAGTTTTACTTATTTCGGCTTCAAGCGTCAGTGTTTCACTTTATTCATATTTTTCATGATAACAACGAGAATGAAGACTCAAAAATGATATATTTCGAAGTATCTTGATTTTTTGAGTGCAACTGTAGACAAGTTGGAGGAATATCATAAACACAGATTAAGATAAACCATGTTTTATTTTTTACTAAATGAAGATGAAATGATGTAAACAAATCACAATAATGTAGTAAACAGCATTTCGTAGAAAAAATTTAATGATGAAAAGAAAACAGCTGTTTTCGTTGCAATTGACTTCGTTGATTCAACTGAATTGTTAGGTGATTAAAACAATTTCTTATTTACATGAACACGAAGTGACACAGATAGAGCAAAAACAGAGATTAGAATAGTTTTATCAATTTGAACCTATTAAAAGCAACATTCTTCGTACAACAGAACCTCAGTAAGTGCAAAAAAAATTCATTTTTCACTGATTTATCACATTTTGCTGAGTTTTTTTTTTTTGAAAATCATCAAAGAAAATAATAATTCACTTTATTCTTTTTATCTTCATTTATTACGATATTCTTAAAATTTGATTACAAATTAGATTAATTTACATATTTTATAAAATAACGCATACTGGGCTGTTTGAAAATTCCGCGGCCTGACCAACAGATGGCGCCACAAATATTATATCCATATTTTTTTTGACAAGTACCTTCAAAAGACCAAAAAAAAAATTTCATGAATATCTGTCAAGTAGCTTGTTTTTGACAGCAGTCGAAATTGCATCACCTCAGTGTTAATAATGGAAAAAAACGAATTTCGTGCTGTCATTAAATATTATTATTTAAGAGGAAAAACGGCTAAAGAAACGAAAAAAAAGGTTGATAGGTATTTTGGTGACTCTGCTCCATCAAATACAATGGTCAAAAAGTGGATGCAACAATTCAAGTTGGGTTTTATAAGCACGAATGACGCACAACGTTCAGGTAGGCCTTTGGAGGTGACTACACCCGAAATTATCGAAAAAATTGAACGTCTCGTGATCAGTGACCGAAAAATTAAAGTTCGTGAGATAACCAATATCGTAAACATTTCGTCAGAACGTGGGTTCAACATTTTACATCATCATTTGAACATGCGAAAGCTGTACGCGCGATGGGTGCCGCGCGTGTTGACAACAGCTCAAAAACAAGAACGAGTTGATGTTTCTGAACACAATTTGATTATTTTGCGTCGTAATCGAAAGGAATTTTTTCGTCGATTAGTTACCGTAGATGAAACATGGATACATCAATATACGCCGAAGACAGCACAACAGTCAAAACAATGGATTCCAAAGGGTCAAAGTGCAGCGAAGCGTCCAAAAATTCAACAGTCGGCTGGTAAGGTGATGGCAACCGTATTTTGGGATGCGCGTGGTATAATTCACATCGACTATTTAGAGCATGGGAAAACAATCACCGCTCAATATTATAGTGAGTTATTGGATCGATTTGATGTAGCTGTCAACGGCCATATTTATCAAAGAAAAACATCATTTTTCATGAAGACAATGCACCAGCAATACACAAGGCAGTGAAATCGATGACAAAACTGACAGAATTGGGCTACGAAATCCTTCCACATCCACCGTATTCGCCAGATATGGCCACGTGCGACTATTATCTATTCCCAAATTTAAAGAGATGGCTCGCTGGCAAACGCTTTTATTCGAACGATGAAGTCATTGCTGAAACCGAGGTCTATTTTGAGGAGTTTGACGCCGCTTACTACAAAAAAGGTATCGAATTGATTGAAAACCGCTGGAATCGTTGTATTGAGCTAAAAGCACGGGTGTAATACAAATCAGTTTCTAACTTCCCGAATGCTAACGCCATCTTTAGATTTTTATCGGCATCTTTGCTAGGAATGCGACGAGATTTGTACATAATTCCGTTTTCAATACAAACATTGAGATGGCGTTAGCATTCGGGAGGTAAGAAAACTGCTTTGTACTACACCCGTGGCTAAAAGGCGATTATGTTGAAGAATAAATGCGAATTTTCAAAAAAAAAATTGGTTTTCATTGGTCAGGCCGCGGAATTTTCAAACAGCCTAGTATTTAATGACTGTTTGAAGGATAATGGAAAAATCTTAACGAGTTCCAAAAATTGTTCTATTGAATCTTCTAAATTTATAAATGTTTCTCATAAGGTGGATAACAACAACAACAACAACAAACATATGGTGGATGCAAGAGAATATTAACATACATTGAGGGATATATATGGCTGATAAGCATACATTGAGTGGCAAGTGAAATCTACTTTCAGGCTCATTGCATATACATTTACATGCAAATATTAGTTCCTTTAAGTTTCTGAAAGGTGCGCTTATGAGTCTCATCTAAAATGACATATGCTCCCGTTGATGTTTCTTTTGTTTTGTTTTCTCTTATCGACTCTTTTGCTGTATATTATTTTCTTTCTCTCGTGGTTCAGATTGCTCTTGATGGTTTCTGATTGATGTGATAACGTGGAACACGATTTCCAAAGTTTCGATCGTTTCAGCAATTTTTTGGCAATGGTTTTGTGCGCTTCATCTTTGGTCGATAGGTTATCATGTGTAATTGCTATCTCTCTTGGTTTATTAATTAGCTTACCATTAACAATTTTCCAATTGAAACATTCGGAAATTCTAGCAATAATCAATGCAATCAATAGTTTTCCCCAAAATATGATTATAGTTGATTTTTTTGAGTTTGAGAAGAAATTCAAGTGAACATGTGCTTAGGAAACCAAGTTGTACGTCATCTTTCGTTTCATCAGAGTCAACTTTTTTTCAGCACTAATTTCACCATCATTTTCACCATTTTGTTCTGTAACCGCTTTGTTTAGCTCCATTAATCGGGACACTTGAGCTCGAGTATTTTCCTCAATTTGGAATAGTTTGGTTTCAAAGTCCTGTAAAAAGAAAAGGAAAATTTATTAAATGAGCAAATTGTAATTGATCAACATTAATATTTTTTATTATTTTCACGAAAATATAAAATTTGTAACTTTAAATACTTACTTGACTCATTTTTCACAGTATTCTCGAATTTATTTTCTTTCACAGAACAAAGATTTTCCTCGGGAATGTAAAAATTAACATTATATCGACAATTCACTTTTTTATTAAAAAGAAATTATTGCAAACTTTTTCTTTTGTTTTGAAAACTTTTTCGAATATTCACGACGTTTAACTGTTTGAAAGGCAGATGACGAATGATACTATACGAAGCTTGCTGCCGGTATTTATTTCATATGGACCGTATTGGATCTTCCTAATTACCATTTGTGGTGCAAACTATGCAAAATTATTATTTTATTACGACCGAAACATTTTTACTAATGACCATTTTAACCCAAATCATAACCCATCCTATCATAATAATTATTATAATCAATATGAAAATGTTTTTGTGGTATTTGTGAAAGACTAATGAAAGACGATGCGCATTGTATGAGTGCTAAACATAGACTGACTTATTGAATGACTTACAACTAACGAAAAGTGCAATATGGTCACTGCTACATCTCCCTTTTTTTATTGTTTCATCCATTATTCGATTCCTCTCTCTTTTTTTTTTTTTTTATTCTTTTCCGAGAACAGAGTTTTCTTATTTATTTTATTTTTTAGTATGTACATTTTCTGAAATAAATTTATTTTCATCATTAATATATAAAAAAAAAAAAAAATTAGTAATAGTGTGTACCACTGCGTGTAATTTCTTGCAATGGTTTGGCTTCATTTCTTGATCTTTCAAAATTCACATTGTGTCGGATTTCATTATATTTTCTGATGTGATTACTATTTCTTCCACTTGAAGATGTCCGAATTGATTTGGACAATATAGAATCATCGTTGATTGGTATTTGTGGAGATTTGGATAATATGCGGTTAGCAGCTGAAGGAAAAAATACCAATGCGGCAAAACGACATCACCTTTGAATCACTGTCATCACTCACCATTCTTTTGTAATTATTTCAACAATTTCAAAGACTATTAATTGTAATGAATTCAATACCAAATGTGTTCTGTAGAATAATCTCATTTTTGAATCAATAAATCTGTATGTATTTTGAAATTGTTTGCGTCTTGTTTTATCTCCGTATCTTCCGAACATGGAAATTTTCTCGGAAAAGGAATTCAATATTTTCAACAATTAATATGCAAACACAAAAAAAAAAAAACAAAGTATCCAAGTGAATTCCAGTAAGCCGTTCAAAATCAATGTTTATATTCATCAGATTAAAGAAAGGTGTAATTAAATTCATTGACCACCAAAAAGAAAAAAAAAAACAACAAAAAAATTTTCAACTCGGTACTGATATATTAAATCGTAATTATTTTTTTAAATCATGCTCTTTATCGAATCCTTTCCACCTCACTGAATGATTTTTTGTTGTTCTAATCATTTTATCGTCAAGAATTTCATCAACCTCATATACATTTCTCACTTTTTTTGAGCTCTCAATTTTCAACTGATTTTTCATTTTATTTTATTTTTTCACTTAAAGAATTCCTTAAGAAGGTGTAACAACGTTTGATTTGCATTACGCAAAGACTGTATGCAATCGTCTGATTTTCTGCTTTTGGACTTCCATTCAAATAGCTTTTCTTGTAATTTTTCTTTTTTTTTTTCATTTAATTTGAAAACATTGTATTGATTTTTTAGCTTCAGTTTACTTATAACTGTTGATTCTACTGTTGGTTTTTATTTGTTTTGATTCATATTGAAAAATAAAATGATTTTTTCAAGTAAAAATTTTACACGTTCTATTTTGTCGCTATTGTGATACTAATGAAATTGACGTTTTCTTGTTCCTCCTCAAAATTCAACGGAATTACTTTGTATTCTGGGAATTACTTTTGATTTTGGGAATTACATGGGAATTTTTTTGAATATTGGGAATTGTTTGTATATTTTGAGAATTATTGCAGAAGAGTGAATTATTTTAAGTGATTTTCCCCTTTCTATACGGTCATTATCCATGGCTGAAAATGTAATGGTTTCTATTCCTGTACCATCCTAACAAATCTACGTCATCAGATTTCTTTGAGGCTCGTTGGAGATGAGCTATTGTGTTAACAAATTGTTGCGTACTAGATGGGTTTTTTGGTGAAAGTACTCTACGAGAACGGTGTGAATTTAAATGAATATCAAACAAAATTGTGAAAGTTCATACAATGGACTTTTATGCCGTCTACAAGTATATCAACGATTGATTAATGTACTACGGCATAAGTCGTGCGGCGTTACATTGCAAGCGATCTCTATCATATATACACTGAATTGCACATACACCATTACGGATTGCAAACGACAAATCGTAAATCTTTTTGCCGTTTCCGTTAGTATTGTCAGCGTACATTGATAAATCGTTTCGGGTATTGTTTAACTCCGTGAAATTTTCTAATGAACTCATTTTCCAAAATGATCGGCATTAAATGAATGCAAAGAAAAAGAAACAGATGGAGAAAGATATCGAGAAGATGATAAGATAAATAGAGATACGGAATAAAGACAAATCCAATTGATGCATACTTTTAATTGACTGTTTTTTAAAGAGAAATTTCGATTTCAGAATTCAGAATTCAAATCATGGCGTTTACTTCGATGAATAAAGAGGAATTGATTGAAATTTTGATGGAAACGTTTGTCACGAAAACTTAAATTCTCTCGCTCTCTCTAATAAACGTAAACGCAAATTAAAACACAAATAATCCAATTATTTTTTTTAGTAAACGCAAATTAAACACAAACACAAAAATCCAATTTTACCCAATTTATAATTTAATTTGTTGTTGTGATCAAAACGTTCAGTAAACGAAACCTCGCTGAATTTTATTGCATTTGTCCCAATATATCAAGTCATCGCATGAAGGTTCGACGTTATCTTCACATAGGTATATTATTGAATTTTGCATTAATTTTGTTATATTGTTTAAATGAGAAAAAAAATTATATTGCTGACTTCATTCCATTGAGACATTCTACTCTCTCCTGGACGTGTTTTACACACATGCATATGAAAGAATGAGGTTATATGTACCATTGATGTGAATGTAAATTCAGTCATTTTCCTATGTTTTTATGCACTTTTTTTTAATAATTATATTCAATGTTCTATTTTCAGATTTGCATTTGGAAAGTATTTCTGTCACGATTTTTTGGTACGAGAATTACAAAAATTATTGTTGTTAAAATGGTAAAAATTGACTTAAATGAAAGTTTAATTGAAATGATTGGTAACGTCAATAAGTGTATGAATGGTTTTAAAATCCAAGTAGAGGAGAAAGAAAACACTGATCAAAACAATTTTCATGGATTCCAAAATTCAATAGTGACTTTAACACAACGTATGAATGAAGATAAAATTGCAAATGACAAACAAATAGAAGGTTTGCAAAATCACTATGAGAATGAAATTGAAGGCTTGCGTGAAAAAATAATAGAGTTGGAGGGAAAAATAGAAAAACAAGATGTCTTACAGGCACTATGAGCAAAATTGATTTTACACTAATTTACACTAACAACAAGCCATCTAACGACTGATTACAGAGCTATAAATGCTGCTACGTACAAAGTAATGTTTGTGTGTTTGTCTCTTTCACACTCATAGGTTGTATAGAAGATTCTACATCAAGTCACTAGATGGAAGTTTTCTTACGACGTAACATTATTCATAGGTCTTGATGTCTTACATCCGTAAGATAAACTTTTCCGCACTGAAAATCTAATTTTTCGACTGAATTCTTCGACGATACATACAATGTTTTTCGCAAAGATCGATACGAAACCGGTTCAATTTTAAGCCGTGGCGGCGGCGGTGTACTTATTGCTGTGAACTCAAAATTAAACTCAGCAAACATAGTGCTCGATGAATCAGCTCATTTGGAATATGTTTGTGTAAAAGTTTCAATAAATGCCACTCTCAATGTGTTTATTTATGCAGCATACATTCCACCGAATTCGCAAGCAATTGTTTACAAAGACCATCTTTTGGCTATAAATAGCATAAAATTGAATCCAAATGACACAATTATTTTAATGGGCGATTTTAATCTACCCCTTGTTAATTGGATGGCTGACGACTTTGAACAAAATGTTCTTATTCCATTCAGTGCATCGCCTCAATACGCGGCTGATTTCATTGACAATATCTTTAGTAATGGAATGTATCAAATTAATTCAATTCGTAATGCTGGTGACAAATTGCTCGACCTAATTTTCACAAACGATTGTATGAATGTTGAAGTGTCACAGCCACTACCATTATCCACAATCGATGGTCAGTACCATCCCCCTGTTTTATTAACATACGAATGGCATATGGCAGTAACGGATTATCATACAAAAAATGTTGCGGTCGCATCAGGGCCCCGCGTTCAAGGGGCCCCCGAGATATCGGAAAAAAAAAAATCAAAAATTCAATTTTATAAACGAAAAAAAAATTTATTTGAAAATGAAAAAATGAAATTAAATGTCTTCTTTTCTACATTTTAGTGTTACGAATTTTTCTATAATTTCATCAAATTTAATTTCACCCAAAATTCCACATTCAATAGAGAGAATCGATAAATTGTTCAAACGATCATCTGTCATTGTGTTACGCAAATAATTTTTAATTAACTTTAATTTTGAAAATGATCTTTCATCCAAAACATTTGTTACAAACATACACAAATATATACGTAGTAAAATATCAATGTTCGGAAATGTTGTGCAAAGATGATCATTGAACATAATTTTGTACATCGATTCATGATTCAAATTTTCGAATTTAAAATAATGTTTAGCAAATTCACATTCTTCAATCAGTTGAGTTTCATTAACATCATTTGGATATTTTGCAGTAACATTTTTACAGGATTCTGCTATTTCTTCATTGTTCATTACTATTTATTATATAATATTATTATATTTCTTCATTATTTAAATTTATCAAAAATGAAAAGTAACTGTCTAATTTATCATATGCTTCAGCTCTTTTCTTCAAATTCAATAACAAAGCATTAACGATTGGTTGGAACAACAATTTTCTAAGATTTTCTTTCTCTTCTTCTGGTTCATCTACTCGCATTGAACGTGTTTGAATAATTGATATATGAAAATCAATTGGAATAGAATTGAACAATTTTAATGCCTCATCGAAAATGTCATCGTAGGTTTTATTTTTAAGGTCAGAAATCAAGGAATTGTAAAGTCTTTTTACCGTTGAAAGAGTTAAATTTTGTTTTTGTAATGAAATATTTACGAGATTTAATTTGGATAATATATTTTTCCATAGTACAAGCATTAAAACAGTTTTGAATTGGCATAATTGTCCAATTAAACCAATCGCCAATGCTTTATTATCTTCACCGAGGACATTTTCTATTGTAAATGATTGCAAAACATTTAACACTTTTAAATAACATGAATGTAAAGCACGAACTGACTCAAATTTAGAAGACCATCTCGTTCCTGTTGCTCTTTTCAACATAAATTCTCCTTTCTCTTTCAATATATCGTCTAGTCGATTCCAACGAAAAGGTGAATAAACGAAAAACCCATACAACTTTTCCATGAAATCGAAAAATTTAGTGGCTATTCTATTTCCTGACACGCTATTTTTACCCACTAAGTTCAAAGAATGAGCTGAACAAGGTACAAAAATCGCGGATTCATTCTTTTGATTAATCAAAGCTTGCAGACCACCATAAATTCCTGCCATATTGTTTGCATTGTCATACGACTGTCCTCTACAATTCATCAAATTAATTTGATTTTCTTTTAGGAAATTCGATATAACGCCATTCAAAAAATCTGCTGTGTGGCCCTCGATTGAAATAAATGCAATAAATCTTTCATAAATGTTGCCATCTTTCACATATCGAACGCAGAATGACAATTGGTCTGTGTGACTAACATCCGGTGTGGAGTCAACACTTATAGAATAATAGTGTGATTTGATGATATCTGCAATAATACGATCTTTCACACCTTTTCCCATGATAGATATAAATTCGTTACATATTGTACTGGAGAGATACGATGCTCTTCCTTCAAAACAAAAATCAAAACAATGAACAAAAATATTCTTATCAAATGTTATTTTAAAATATTGTACATCTTCCTTTGTTTCCGAAACGTGAAAAATGTTCTGCCAAAAAAGGATCGAATTTACATAACAATTCTAAACAGCCAAGAAAATTTCCATTATGTTTTGATCCAATAATTTCATCATGACCTCGAAAAGCACGTGAACTAAGGAATTTTACGACTTCCACAACACGCAACAATACTTTTTTCCAATATGTCATTTCAATTTCGACGGCAGAGTTGAATGAATTTTCGATTGTGGTTTCATTTTTTAGACGCATTTTGTATTTTACGTCATTATTCATGTGATCTTTCGATTGTTCATGAGACGAAACGCTTCTTGATGTTGTGTTCCAATTTTTGAATCCATTTTGATACGTACAGATTTTTCATTGCCACAGCGTGATAGAACGGACCACAGAGACCTCAAAACCACTTTTGGTTGATATCCTTATCGGCACGGTTTAGAATATTTTTTTCAAAAATTCATTTTTTTGAATTTGGACAGTCAACGCTGCCATATGGACAGATGTCAAAAAATTTGCATGCTTGATGTAATTCAACTTCGAGTTGCTATGAGAACTATAAGGTCATAGCTATCAGACGCCGCAACAATATATATGATCGGTTAGATTGGTGAAAAGTTATGCCAGAGAATGTTCTGAAACCCAAGGCAAAAAATTACGATTTTCAGTATATTTTCATAAAATGGAACCACAGATCTCAATGTTATCGTAGTTTTTGTCTCGGTTTCATGCCTGATTAATAAAAATGTATTTATTCAGAGCCTAGTTGCCAAAGATATGGCCGTTTTGTACCCAAGAAAATGAGTCTTATCGCAATTTTTTCAAAAATACTCAAAACCGCTTGATATCTCATTTTTTAGATATTTAATAATCTATGCCAATTTGAAACCACTAAATTCATGAGAACGTTTCTAAAATTGATAAAATAAAACATACATATATATTTTTATATTTTTTACCTTTTTATTCGATTTTTAATATAAAATAGATAAAACCATACACATTTATTTTACAATCGTTTATTAATTGTGTTTAGTTTTGTTCAAATCGTTTTTCAGCCACTAGAAATGATTTTTTGGTCCTCTTCTGCGGTGCATGGCTTTTGTGACTCGCAATAGAGACCAACAATATACCCCAATCATACTAGGTATATACCTAAAATTGAATCTGTTCTCCATATCTGCGATATCTTGGTGAAATCTTTCACCATGCTCATCACTATAAGCTTCCATATTTTCTGGGAAGAAATCCAGGTGTGATTTAAGGAAATGCATTTTCAAATTTAAATTCGCTCCTATTTTCTCATAATTGTCCAACATATTAGCCACAAGTTCCCTATAATTTGAACTTTTTCTGTTTCCGAGAAATCCATCAATCACATCTTCAAATGACTCCCAAGCAGTTCTTTGTTCAGGAGTTAAATGAATTTTAAATTCATCGCTATGCATGACTCTTTTTATTTGTGGTCCCACAAATATTCCTGATTCCACTTTAACTCTGCTCAATTTCGGAAACATTGCATCCAAATAGTTAATTGCATCATCATTTTGTTGAATTGCTTTAACAAATACGGTCATAAGGCCTAGCTTAATGTGGAGAGGAGGAACAATAATTTTATCTCGCGATGCAATTGGTTTCGATTTTACATTCTTTTCACCTGGAATGTATGTTTGCCTTTATGGCCATTCTGTTCGAGTCCAATGCTCATCTTTATTTCTGCTGTCCCATTCACAAAGGAAACAGGGAAATTTCGTATAGCCACTTTTAAGCCCCATAAGTAGGGCAATAACTTTGAAATCTGCCACTATTTTAAATTTATATTCATTGTAATGAATCAATCGCAATATTTCTGCCATAGTGTCGAACTCTTCTTTTAGTCCCATTGCAAAAGCAACAGGAATGGATGGCTTTTGATTTCCGTTATGTAAGAGTACTGCCTTGGTACTGATGAGCATGGTGAAAGATTTCACCAAGACATCGCAGATATGGAGAACAGATTCAATTTTAGGTATATACCTAGTATGCTTGGGGAATATTGTTCGTCTCTATTGCGAGACACAAAAGCCATGCACCGCAGAAGAGGACCAAAAAATCATTTCTAGTGGCTGAAAAACGATTTGAACAAAACTAAACACAATTAATAAACGATTGTAAAATAAATGTGTATGGTTTTATCTATTTTATATTAAAAATCGAATAAAAAGGTAAAAAATATAAAAATATATATGTATGTTTTATTTTATCAATTTTAGAAACGTTCTCATGAATTTAGGGGTTTCAAATTGGCATAGATTATTAAATATCTAAAAAATGAGATATCAAGCGGTTTTGAGTATTTTTGAAAAAATTGCGATAAGACTCATTTTCTTGGGTACAAAACGGCCATATCTTTGGCAACTAGGCTCTGAATAAATACATTTTTATTAATCAGGCATGAAACCGAGACAAAAACTACGATAACATTGAGATCTGTGGTTCCATTTTATGAAAATATACTGAAAATCGTAATTTTTTGCCTTGGGTTTCAGAACATTCTCTGGCATAACTTTTCACCAATCTAACCGATCATATATATTATTGCGGCGTCTGGTAGCTATGACCTTATAGTTCTCATAGCAACTCGAAGTTGAATTACATCAAGCATGCAAATTTTTTGACATCTGTCCATATGGCAGCGTTGACTGTCCAAATTCAAAAAAATGAATTTTTGAAAAAAATATTCTAAACCGTGCCGATAAGGATATCAACCAAAAGTGGTTTTGAGGTCTCTGTGGTCCGCTCTATCACGCTGTGGCAATGGAATATTTGTACGTGAATTTTTTTTTAATTTTGTAGACTAGTGGTATTAATATGCTGGAGTTAATAGACGCCATTTTCAATTTTGAACAGATTGTATATAGATTTAAATTTTCGATTTGAAAAAAATGGTGCTATATCAGGATTTGGCCTCAATTCAAGAACTTCCTTTATGGAACTTCATGTAAACGATTTATATATGGAATTTCATACAGGAAGTTCTGGAATTCAGGTCAAATCCTGAGAATCCATGGATCAGCCTGGGCAAGTGATACCTCTATCGATAGGTCTCAAATATTTAGTCCCCATAACAAAGGGCAAAAATTCACCTATTTTTCTGATTTTCCGATCGGAAAAGCGTGAAAAATCGATCAAAAAGTTTTTCCTTCTTTGAAATGCAGTTTTTATTTGATATGGCACAATTGTTTTTTCCTATATACGATCTGTAAAAAATTGCAAATAGCGTCTATCAACTTCAACAAATTAATACTTAATAGTTATCTTAATATGAGTATTAACATCGATGTTAATAGTTAATACTCATCTTAATACTCGTATTATGATGAGAATTAATAGTTAATATAGCATTCGTCAGTAGTAAGTATTAAGATATGTTAATACTTCGGTATTAATGGGACATCTGTAATCCAGTCGCGAACAATTTTGTTGCCATTCGGTAATATTCGATTCAAATGAAATTCGCTGAAATTCTTTTTTCCTTTGTTTTTCACTATTAATTCCATATTTTGACACTTGTCTGGACCTAAATAGTACATTAAAACACAAATCATTCCAATTCTTTTACAAAAGTACCAAAAAACAAAAGTTTACAATACCATTCTTTATCCAATAAGATTGAATGATTGATTGTTTCATTTGATACGACCACAAACCTGGATCATTTGAAAAATTATTTAAGCTGTCATCATTTCTGGCACATTCTGTTGTTGAAATTGAAACATTTTCTGTTGTGTCAATGTTTGGTGCATTAATTTCATCATCGACATCAACAATTTCATCATTCTTTTTTTTTCCGAAAATGAATTGTTAATTTTGGTATTTTCGTTAGTAAATCTTTGTTACGTACTTCTTTTTTCGATTTTAATTTTCTTTTTTCACAACCACTTTTATATTTTCTCTCCATTCTTTTCACAATAAATCAACATAAAATATTATTATTGACCGTATTATAACACAAATTCACTTAGAATGACAAACATGTGCCAAAGGATTCGTTCAATATTTGAACTTGCGAATCCGTTCAATACATTCAATACGTTCAATACGTATTACATATAATACGTTTAATTGATTTTATAATTTAATATTGTCAAATAGAGTAAACATTTGTTTTTGTAAATATAAAAACTAAAAATTGGGGCCCACAAAAAAAATGTGGCATCAGGGCCTCCGGAAAGGTTAATCCGCCGCTGGCATATGGGCAACGACAAGGATGAAGTGATTGAATCGCGGAATTTTTTTAAAGCTGATTTCATCTCAATGAACAGATATTTCGATGGCATCGATTTTCCCTAGGGATAAATAACGATTTGAGCATTTGTAAGCATACGCAATTATTAGAAAGCATTTGCATAGCATTTCTCAGTGTGCATGTTGTTGTTTTCATGTTGCATCCTCTCTTTCGTAGCAGACGCGAATACCGGTGGCAAATGCATATATATTGTCTGGCGGCATTTGCAAGTATTTGCACGTATACGCATCGCATTTGTATCGTTATTTCCCCCTAGGATTTTTGATGATAAAGTAATCTAAAAATTTAAAAGTGTTAATTCTCCATGAAATCATAAATGATGCAATCAGCAAATTTGTACCGATCAAAAAAAAGGAACAAATCAATAAATTGCCCATGGAAAAGTCGTCAATTACAGTTACTCAAGAACAAAAAGAATAAAGAATGGAAGCGATCAAAACAGACAGGAGATAATTCAAGTTATTTGTCAGCACTTGATGAATATTCCAACTTAAATTCTGATTTGTACAATGAATACGTGGATAAAATGTCATCATCTCTTCAATCGGATCCATCGTCATTTTGGCGCTTTGTAAACAGCAAGAAAAGTGTGTCAAGTGAACCAAAACGATTACAATTGAATGGTAAATCGTCCTCAATCAAAAGTGAACAAGCTGAATTATTTGCAACGTTTTTCAAAAGTAATTTTGCCAGCCAAACGCAAAATCTAAATCAATCTCAAATTGATTCACAATCAAACGCCGATCAGCTGCGCCTTGATGAATTCTACATTTTTGAAGAACTTCTCAAAATCAATACCAATAAAGGTGCCGCACAACTGTACCAACCACTCTTTATCATTTTCAACGAATCGCTTGAAACTGGCATTTTTCCGGACAAATGGAAACGATACAGTGTCAGTCCCATTTCCAAAAAAGGCGCACGTTCAAACGTCGAAAATTACAGGTGTATTTCAAAATTACCAACAATTGCAAAATTTTTCGAGTGTTTGATCAATATGTTGCTCAGTAATTTGGTAGTGGATAAAATTGTACCACAACAACATGGTTTTATGAAGGGTCGGTCTACTAAGTCAAATCTATTGGAGTTTTTGCATTGGTCTCACAAGGCAATAAGCGAAAATAAGCAAGTGGATGTGCTGTACACAGACTTCAGCAAAGCCTTCGACATTGTTGATCATTCACTTCTTCTATCAAAGCTGCAAAACTACAATCTTCCATCAAATTTGATTAAATGGATAAAATCGTATTTGTCAAATCGTCGTCAATTTGTGAAGTTTGGATCAGCGGAGTCGAGTGAATTTACTGTCAACTCTGGCGTGCCGCAAGGTAGTCATTTGGGACCCACTTTGTTTCTGTTATTCATTAATGATATCGTAGGCACCATCGGAGATGATGTCTTTATCTCTCTGTTTGCTGACGATTTGAAAATGGCTACTATTATCGACAATATTAGTGACAATTTTAAACTTCAAAATTCAATTGATAAATTATTACATTGGTGTGACACAAACAGGCTTCATCTGAATCTCAATAAATGCTCAATTATGACAATATCAAAAAAAAGAGATCCAATATTTATCAATTATTCATATGGAAATCATCGGTTTAAAAGAGTTAATGAACAAAAGGATTTAGGAGTAATCTTTGATAATAAACTCAATTTCATCAAACACATCGCCTCAATAGTTGCTAAAGCATCGGCTGCGCTTGGTTTTGTAAAACGATTCTGCTTTGATATTAAAAATGTTCGTACATTAAAAGCACTGTATTGTGCTATCGTTCAATCAATATTGGAATATGGCAGTTTAGTTTGGTTACCGTACTATGAAATTCACAAAAACAAAATTGAGTCATGTCTGCGTCAATTTACAATGTTCGCACTCAAAGAGTACCCAAATGTTTCAAATAACTATCAAGTTTCATCATATAGGAATCGCTTAAGGAAACTCAATATGCAATCACTTCAACGTCGCCGTATCAACGCTTCAATTTTGTTTATATTCGATTTGATGCATAACAATGTTCATTGTCCGTTGTTAAAGGATGAAATCAGCCTCAATCAAAATGTGTGCAATCTAAGGAATGCTGACAATTTCAAAATAAACGACAAGTCGCTTAAAAATTCGCAGACGGTGCCGATAACTCAAATGTGCAAATTCACAAACAAAGTCAATGGTCTCTTTTCAATGCAACTCAAAAGAACATCATTCAAAACACGATTGCTAGCTCTAAGTGATGATCATTTCCCTACTTTGTCAATTGTTTCAAACTATAACACTTTATTTATGAAAGATTTAATGTAACTCCCTTATGCGGGAACTTTTTGTTACTATTCACTTTAATACATGTAATACTTTATGTATGGTCTATCGAGATACAGCCAGTATTTGGCGGTGAATAAATAAATAAATAAAAACCAACACATACAATTTATCCAATTTCTGTTACGAATTCATTATATTTTATCTTAAAATAATATGTTTTAAGTTTTTCCATAATCAAAACAACTTTCTCTCTAATTAAAGTAGTCCCATACTATGACATTTTCCTTAAAAAGGAAACTTGTAGAGGAAATGAGTTTTTGACACCAAAACAAGATGAATTAGGCACGATATCTATTTCTCCGTTTAAAGTAAACCGAAATTTACTTACGAATTATGCTCAAAACTGCATTTTCACTTCTGTTTAATTGTTTTTGCGAAATAATAATAGTTTTACATGGTTCGAACTTTGAAAGTCATAAAATGCCGTTTTTATGTACTTTCATATACAAATTGTAATTTTTCACCGAAAATCTTATCTGATGACCAAACAAACAATGGAACCGACTTTCCAATGTTCGAGGACCCACATTTTTTTCGCAAAAAAATATGAGTTTCCTTTGACGAAAGTGCCGTAAAATGCCTATTTTGGACACTTTCCATACAAAAATCATCATTTGCACTGGATATATCTCCATTTAACGGATCCACTATGCGTTCACCATCCATGGCTGAAAATTTAATGGTTTCTATTCCTGGACTATCCAAACAATTCTGCATCATCAGATTTTTTTTGGGCTCGTTAGAAATGAGCTATGGTGTTAACAAATTTTTGCGTACAGCGTACAGCGTATGCAGTTCAGCGTTTTTATTCATTTATTGTTTGTGTGTATTTTTGCTACATTCTATTGTCTGAATAATACATTCATTTAGACATTTTAACTATATGACAGCTGCCAATATTTGATTGTTAAACATCAAACACACAAAAATCATATCGTCCGATCAATATAGTAAACGTTTTGAAGCAGTTTTCTTAACTTCACATCCAAAACGACCAAAAATGAGTGCGGAAAAGGCTGCAAAGTATATGGAAATATCGAAAGAGTTTGTAACGCGATTGACCAGCCAGTGGAAAAAGAAAAAGAAAAAGAATTTGGATGATATTTCCCGAACCCGTCAAAACATCGCAACCACTTCACGCCAAGATTCACAGATTGTATCGCTTTTCGAAAAAAATCCAGGTATCTCTCTTCGTAAAAGTACCGATGTCCAACAAAAGAAGAATATAGACGTTTCGAGAGAAACCATGCGCCGAAGATTGCATCAGAAACAACGAGTGAGTCTTTATATGTAATTTGTTGTTGTAATTTCATTAGTTTGAGCTCTCACCGCTTTGATGTATAGTATAAATCTAATGCGATTTGCAGTGGCGCTGTTTAAGTCTAGAATTTTTAAGGCTCATTCGTTGATCAGAAAGAACTAGAATACCGTTCGACGCAACAAAAGCTACTTTTGCACGATCATCATATTGAAAAACAATGGGCAAATGAAAATGTAAACACCGAGTAGAGCAAAGTTATTTACACAAAGGAGTCATTATTTCTTGCATCGAATAGACTGACTCATACTTGGTGTAAAGCAACTGACAGAACGATATCACGTACAGTAAAACATCCACAAAAAATGTATACTTAAGGCGCCTTTTGCGAAAAGGGGTTTTGGTAATCTATCGGTGTTTACCGATGAATTTAACGCTGATAAAATGTGCAAACTGTATGATTCCATTCTACTACATTCATGACTACTGCTGATAAGAATTACGGCAAAGGAAATCGTGACTGGGTTTTGTTGGAAGACAACCATCCAGAACACAAAATTAAAAAATGTACTGCGTGGAAGATTGAACACGGTATCAAACCAATGGATTGGCCACCTCAGTCTCCTGATTGCAATCCGATAGAAAATGTTTGGTCAGTATTAAAGCACAAGCTTCAAGGAAAAACATATCAATCTACCAAGCAGCTGAAATCAGTTTTAAAGCGTGAATAGAAGTTATTGCCGTGCGAATATGCAAAAAAAAAATTAGTGATAACATGGCTTCTAGATGCGAACAAGTTTTGGATAAACGAAGAGACTCTATCAAATACTGCTAAAATAGCGAATCATATAAAGGCCCAATAAAAACAATCAAATGAAAAACAATTATTGTGTTAGTTTATACGAGTTTTGCCGTATTTAGTTAAGTGTGCCACATTGTACATTTGACAGATCACACAAATCGTGATTGCAATCGAGTTCTCTCTTTCTAACACATTCGCTGTTCGAGCGTTGCTGGATTTACCCCATTAGCATTAGACACAAACAAGAGAACGTAACAATAAGCCGTCCGCACATTTTTAGAACAGAGAGAACACTAGGGGGAAATAACTATGTGCGTATTCGCACTATGCGCAGTTATATGCATTTATTTGCACAGCGTTTATAAATGCGATTGATGTTGTTTTCATGTTGCTTCTTCTTCTTCGTATTGAGTGCAAATAGCTGCGCATAACAGAGGCGAATACGCATATACGTTCTCCTATCATGTGCAGTATATGCAAATATTTACAGTCTATTTGCACCGTTATTTCCCCCTAGAGAGAACATATACAGCATCACTCGAATTGCGAATGTGTTAGAAAGAGAAAACTTGATTGCAATCATTTGCGTGAACTGTCATATGTATCGATGAAATTTCAAAACAACAAATGATTTCAAAACGTTTTTTTCTGAAGTCTCATCAGTTGAAAATAATACAAAAAATAGAATAAAATTCACTGAGACTTCAAAAATAAGACAATAAATCGTTTTATTCCGTATATAAGATTTTTTTCGTCTTATTTTTGATTCAAATTTTTGTCAGTGATCATATTCAAGAATTTACACTTCTGTGTACGGACAAAATCTCAACAAACATAAAATTATATTCATTAATTATCACTGAAATTAGCAACACAGTTTATAACAAGGATTAGGCCTTTTCTGGAAAACAGACAAATAGCGCCACACTCAACCGTATTCGATTTGCATTGTGAATAGAAGTGGTGTGAGTTCGAACTAATCAAATACAACAACAAAAACGAATACCAAAAACACTTGGAAATTATTACCTGAAGTGTGTCATTGAATGACTGAAAGGGCGGAGATTCCGGTTAAAACAATCATTAGTGAAAATGTTTTGGTCAAAATAATAAAATAATTTTGCATTGTTAAAATGCCATTTGTTGAAATTAACAAGTTTTTGAAAACAAAAGAAACATTTGTAAATCTGGGAGATTCAATAGAACAATTTTAGGAACTCATTAAGATTTTCCAAATCACAGTTGATTCAACGAAGTCAATTGCAACAAAAACAGAAGTTTTCTTTATTAAAATCCTAATATGTGATTAAAACAATTTCTTATTGAAATAAACAGAGATTGGAGCAGTTATATCAATTTGAGCCTATTGAAAAAAAGATTTTTTGTACAATAGAACCTCATCAAGTGCAAAAAAATGCACTTTTTAATCATTTTATCACATTTTGCGATTTGTTTTGATTCAGACTATTTAAAAAGAGAAGAAAAAAAAATATAATTTCGAATCAAAGTCATCAAATGATTGAACTAAACTGAAACGAATCATTTTTCAAAAATTATCAAATTTCCACAAATATTTTCCAAGAAAAGCAGAATAAAAATTCTAGTGAATTAGCGAAGCATTGTCGGTTTTCCGATAAATCATAACCAGAGATTGGTTTTTCTATAGAAATATTATACATATTTGGTTCTATAGCTGTAAATGTAGCGAATATAAATAGACTATATGTGCCGCTTGTCCACAGTACAGTCGTCGCAGTATACTGTGGATACGGTTTACTCGCTACATGTGAACGCGCGCATCTCTTTACTATACGAGAAACGAATCGTTCTGAACAACGCACGCGTAAACATGCATTGAGTTTTCTGTGCCACATATACACATCTATAGGCGCAAAGAACTGTTTTGACTCGTATTGGTGTTGCTTTGTCGTGCATAGTGAAAAATATGTAAACAGAATGTGTATGATAAAAAAAACTCTCAATTTTTATTTTATTGAACAACATTTGCTTAAGTGAATTATAATAAGTGAAACATGAATATTGTATGCAACGAATTTTGTAAACAAGAATGAAACAAATTACGTTTTTCGTGTACGAAGAAGATCTTTTAGACGCTGTACATATATCTAATTCTCTGATTATTTCGTAAAATTCGGGATTTAAATGAATTAATAAACAAGATTCCAATAAATCTTCATCCAAATTGCATCGATATTCACTGAACAAATATTTTAGAGCTGAGAAGCTACGTTCGACAGATGCTTGTGTTGGCGGAATAGCAAATATTATGCTTGCTATTTCATACAATTCAGAGCCGAATGTTTTTTTGTTTTTTTCCCAAAATTCATGAACGGAGTCGCTACTTTTCATCCGTGCTCCCAAAATATGCTGTTCATATTGATGAATTGATGTGGCAATATCGTTTCTGTCATTTGTTGGATCTGGATGGCCCGGTCCACTTTGCAAACCTAACGCCTTGTAGTGATTATCCAATTCATTATATAAATCATTCATGTTATTACCTGATGTATTTTGTGCTTTAATATTCACTTCTTCATCATCTACTTGCCCTGTATTTTTCATTGTTTTTATTCGTTGCCAAATTTTTTCAATAGTTAATTTGACAAATACCACTTTATCTGGATCCGTTTCGATTTCGCATTTAAATCGTGGGTCCAAACACATTGCACACATCATCAGTGGATTTGCAATTAATCGAGTTATACGATTATTCAAAGAGACTTGCATTTCTGCAGCTAGATTCGTATGAATATTTTCTGAATTAAGCATAATTTGGTTCAACTTCATATTTGTGATTTTTAAAAAACCAAAAAAATCGGATCTTTATCCATGCAACTTTTTTCCTGTAGCATAACTGTACATAAATATGGTAAATGTAAGACCTTTTTCAATTCTTTCAAAATGTTCTATTTCTTCAGCAGTAGATGTTCGGATTTATTATGTGATGCGAAGTGCTCAACAACACGTTCACATTTTAAAACGCTGCGAATCTGAGCAAAAAAATAAAATACAATAATAATCAATGAAAACAATATATATAAAAAAATAGAAATAATTCGAACTCTTCCCACCATTAAATAAGTTGAACTCCATCGTGTGGGAACATCCAAGCCTGGAAGAATTGATTTTAGTCCAGTTTCAAGTGTTTCGTTTTTTGAGCTCTGAAGACGCAAAAATTTTGAAAATACACGGCATAAATCAACCACATTTTGATCTTCTTTTGACAATTTATTCATTGCATCTTTGACTGCTGATTGAATTGTATGTGCAGCGCATTTTATAGAGCTGACAAACAGTGGATGATTGCCTGTTTGGTTTTGTAAGTTGGCCACCACTCTTTCAAAGAGATTATCATAAATATCCGATTCGTCAAAAAGCATATCTAGCATATCATCATCTTCCGTTGTGTTTGTTCTTAAATGCACCTCTATATCGATATCGATATTTTCTTCACAATAAATAGAATCAATTTCACCTTCCGTTTGGCTTTGTGAAAAATAATTATCATTTTCATTTTGTAGCGTTAGAGAATTGGTATCATCTCGCATTCCAAGTAATATTTTTTCAATTTCTTTGACCATAGCAAGCATGTTGCTACCATTATCAGTTGTTATTGAAATAACTTGATTAATTGTTATGTCGTATTCGGCTAACACTTGAAGCAAGCATTCCGCCAAATATTTTGCTGTATGTGATTTTTTTATTTCACGCATTCCAATAGCAGCAACTTTGATAACACCGTTGTGTTTGTACTGGATGCTAATGCCATAAATGGAGCGCCCATTTCTAGTTGCAGAATCAAGCATTACGGATATGATTTTGCGTTGTGTTTCACATTTTATTTGTTCTTTAATTTGTTTGACTGTTGAGCGAACCTTATTTTTAATTTCATCGACATGGTGGTCTTTTAAATTTAATGGACAACCAGCTGATTGAAACTGCAGTAATTGATGCTCATGACCATTTCTAAATCAGGTTTGCGATAAAAGGCTGAATGGATGGCTGTTGATTGTAACAAGTTCAACACAACTGTGAACTAATATTTCTCTTTGGATTTCAATTGGATTTTTGGCTGTTGTTGCAATTTCTTTGTGATAAATTTCTTGGTGCTTTCCTTGACCTGTTTTAAAGTGAATAAGTTCAAAAAATTGCCTAGCACGAGAAACTAATGTGTTTTTTTTTATTCTCGTTTTTCATTGACACGGACTCCATTTTTCACAAAAAATTTAATTCTTTCCAAAACTATGAAAATTAAATTGTTTTGAATAATCACATTTATGTATGCTTTTCTCTTTGCACAGTGCATTCTACCCTGGTAAGCAGTCTATATAGCCCTGTACATTTGTATGTGAGTCTCCCCGTTAAGTGCCATCTAAACGAACAAACATAAATTAGATTCACCAACATTTGATACTGATTCACCAACATTTTTACACATAATCAATTTTTATTCAGATTCAGTATCAAATGTTGGTGAATCTAATTTATGTTCGTGAGTTTGGATGGCGTTCGGGAACGTGTTTGAATTTTTTTTTCTCACTGCATAGCTCCCTAGAGTGCATTGCACATGATATTCGAAGATTGACAGTTAAAAATTAAAATTTGAATCTATGTAGTACACATATGCGTTTGCACTCAACACTGATTTGATAAATGAAATAAAAAATCACAATTGCTCAAGTGAAAAGAAGAAAGAAGAAAGGAAAAATGATGAAGAGAGCAGTGTAAAAATGAGAGGGAAGGAGCATCAAATGAATGTATTGAAGGACAAAACTATCCACAACCAAATTCAAATGCTATTATTTCCGAAATTTGGCCCACTACTACTGGCGCTTGGTACCATGCACGCACCATTTATTATACTGGTATGTGTTAATTTAAATCATATAAATCAATCGATACAACATATTCAAAACCGAATTCTTTTGAAGATGATATTGAAGAGGCGAAACGCGTCAAAGAAAAGCGGCGAAAAATTTCACCAGGTGTTTACAACCCGCTCAGATTGACTGAAAAACCATTGCCATTGCTTGTTTTGCCGCCAAACAACGAACCAAAGAAATCAAATGAAGAAGCAAATGAAGAAGATCCGTTACAAAATTCAGCGATAAATAATTCCAACGAAGAAATGTATGTGCCAGCGAATGAAGAGCATCAATTGAATAACGATCAAGAGCAATCAAACCATGAGTTGGATTTACATGACCAATCAAGCGCAAATTTAAACACAAATGGTATAGTGAATGTGCAAACTGATCACTCCTTAACAGCAATCAATTGTCGTGAACAGCAGTCGATGACACAGACAACTCAAATGGTGACACCACAAAATTTGACACCAGCACTAAATGCAGCATTACCAATTGCAAATGCATTTAAAGTTGAACCTGAGTTTGCCCCTCTAATGGAAGAAAACATACAAGCGGTTGACGATTTATTCAATAACAGCTACGAGGAATGTTACGATATGTCTGCTGATGTTTTGGTGTACACAAAAAACGCAATGCCCATGCCGATTGTGTCGCGAAACCCATATGAATTGAAAAAAAGTGACATTCTATCTGGAAATATGTCTTATGCCACAAATGTTAGTGTCGATGCAATTATCTTTCATGTCTAAAATCTTGTGAAATCATATGATCATTTTATTTTTCTTTATTAGGACGATGGAGACAGAGCATTCATCGTATCAATCGGTCGTGAATGGAAAGAATTTTGCTTAACGGATCGTATTGTGAAAGGTTTGAGTGCATTCAACACGGGATATTCTCGAGACTCCGTTGATTACGATGTCAAATTTATCCAAGTTCTCTTGGTGGCTTGCATTGGTATCAACAAAATTCATTCAGGTGAATTGGATGCATTTACAACTGAATTCATAAAAGGTGAGTTGGTAATACCAACTTGGTATTCTAAACGGAATTTCAAATTGCTCAAACTTTTTTTGTCTATTTACACTTGTTGTCTTGCCATTTCCAGATTTATTCGCCATTTGTTGCGCCGGGAATCGCAACGCCAATTTTGATGTTCTTATCAAGCAATCATGCGATGAAATTATCAACAGAAAGAACAACAAAAACGCATAAAGCCAAAGGATGAGTAACATTTTTGGGTTGATTGTAAATTTTGCTAAACTATTTGAATGTATGGTTTGTGTCTAAACTTGATGAAACATGACAATGTAAACATTCTTTCGTTCAAAATGTACTGAGCTAAATTCAATTCGAATTTGAAAAATCCTCACTTTTATAATTCATGCCATAAAAAAATAGAATCAATAAACATCAATTTCATTGAAATTTATTTCCTCTCTTTATAAAATAAAATGCATTTAAAATCTTTTTTTGAATTCTCTTTATAACATTGAGCATTTATTATTCGATTAATGCTAATCCATCGTAAATTTTTGTTTTTGGTCTTTGTGAGTAGATTGAATAAATGCATACAAATAAAATTTAGAATTCAATCAATGGACAATGCCAATATTTTACTTCATAAATATCACTCATATTCATTTGTTGTAAGTTGTATTTACATAAGCATTTTTGTTTGAAACTCAGAACGATTCGTTTCTCGTATAGTAAAGAGATGCGCGCGTTCACATGTAGCGAGTAAACCGTATCCACAGTATACTGCGACGACTGTACTGTGGACAAGCGGCACATATAGGCTATATATATTCGCTACATTTACAGCTATAGAACCAAATATGTATAATATTTCTATAGAAAAACCAATCTCTGGTTATGATTCATAACCAATCGATGTAAAAATATTTAAAAACACGATTTGTTCTTGTTTTTCTTCCTTTTATTACGATAGTCATAAAATTTTATTACACATTAGATCTATTTACTTAATGACTGTTTCAGGACAATGGAAAAATCTTAATGAGTTTCAAACTGTTCTACTGAAACTTCTAAATTTACAAATGTTTCTTTTGTTTTGATAAACTTGTTAATTACAACAAATGACATTTGCAAAATTATTATTTGTTTAAGACCAAAACATTTTCACTATTGATTATAATAATTATTATGATAGGATGGGTTATGATTTGGGTTAAAATGGTCATTAGTAAAAATGTTTCGGTCGTAATAAAATAATAATTTTGCATAGTTCATTTGTGGTAATTAGGAAGATCCAATACGGTCCATATGAAATAAATACCGGCAGCAAGCTTCGTATAGTATCATTCGTCATCTGCCTTTCAAACAGTTAAACGTTAATTTTTACATTCCCGAGGAAAATCTTTGTTTTGTGAAAGAAAATAAATTCGAGAATACTGCGAAAAATGAGTCAAGTAAGTATTTAAAGTTACAAATTTTATATTTTCGTGAAAATAATAAAAAATTCATGTTGATCAATTACAATTTGCTCATTTAATAAATTTTCCTTTTCTTTTTACAGGACTTTGAAACCAAACTATTCCAAATTGGGAAAAATACTCGAGGTATTTTGGGGAAAGCATTGATCAATGGAAAACTATTGATTGCATTGATTATTGCTATAATTTCCGAATGTTTCAATTGGAAAATGGTTAATGGTAAGCTAATTCACAATATTCACATTATTCACAATATTTGCAGGATATTTACAATATTTATTTTCATTTACTTTCGTTCTTTCCCCCTTTAGGTAAGCTAATTCGAGGTGTAATCAAACCAAGAGAGATAGCAATTCCACATGATAACCTATCGACCAAAGATGAAGCGCACAAAACCATTGCCAGAATATTGCTGAACCGATTGAGTGGTCGAAACTATGAAAATCGTATTCCACGTCATCACATCAATAAGAAACCATCTAGAGCAATCTGAACCACAGCAAACCACAAAAATAATATACAGCAAAAGACTCGATAAGAGAAAACAAAACAGAAAAAAAACATTTAATAAATTTAGGAGATTCAATAGAACAATTTTTGGGAACTCGTTAAGATTTTTCCATTGTCCTTTAAACAGTCATGCGTTATTTTATAAAATGTGTCAATTGATTTAATTTGTAATAAAATTCCAAGAATATTGTAATAAAAGGAAGAAAAACAAGAACAAATCAGTTTTTAAATGTGTTTATATCGATTGGTTATTTGAAAGTATCTGTCAAATTATGCTTCAATATTGGTGTAACATTATTCTTATGAAATTCATAATTTTCAATGATAATTTATGCGGCATCCCCACTGAATATGTCAAGTAAATATAAAAAGTCAATTGACACCAAGCTGTACCAAGCACTTTATCGGAAAACCGACAATGCTTCGCTAATAATTCATTGGAATTTTTATTCTCTTTTCTTGGAAAATATTTATAGCAATTTGATGATTTTTGGAAAATGATTCGTTTCAGTTTAGTTCAATTATTTGATGACTTTGATTCGAAATCAAACCTTTTTTTCATTCTATTCTTTGAATAAATAATGAATCCGAGATAAACAAATCGATATTTGTAAAATACTTGGTAAGAATGGCTTCATTCCTCTCAGAAACATAGTATGAAAAACGTTTCAAACTTTCAATTTAAGATTAAACGCCTTACTTCTTAGCCCGTAAATTCATTGATTTACATCAAAATATGTTCGAACGTTTTTTATTTTTGCATGAATTTAAAAGACAAAACAAAAACAATACCGTTCGGTGTTATCATCTAAAAAAGATTAATAGAAAAATTTCAAGTATGTATGAACAAAAAAACCATTTTTGTTGAAATAATTTTTTTATTGCTTCCGTAATTCAATAAAATATTTCCCCATGATGAGGTACTTGAGATATTGTAACATTTTTGGTCGTAAACATTATTTATTGACTTAATCTCATTGTTAAATGACACCAAATTCTCAAATTCCAGTGATATTTTTAATCCACGAGCGAACAGATGACACACGTGCATATACGCCGGGATAATTCGGTTCAGCGCAACCTTTTCCCCACGACACAACACCAATCAATACTCGAACATTATTTATTTCCATTGTTAAAGGTCCTCCTGAGTCTCTTTGGCATGCATCTTTGCCACCATCTTTGTAACCAGCACAAATCATTTGATCCGTTATCAATCTGATTGATTTATACTGATCATTACAATACTTTTGATTGGCTATTGGAACATAGACAGCACGGAGTTGTTCATCAGATTCGCTTGAATTATGCGTGTCACCTATGAAATTTCAAAAATATTGAAAAAACACCAAAAAAATATAAAAAATAAAATAGCAAAAGAAAACTCAATTTACCCCATCCAGATGTGCAACTAATGATATCATCATTGACGATAGTGTCTTTATTTGCCAATTGTATTGGTTGGATTTTATCCGTAAACGATAGCGGTTCAGCCAATTCCAAAAGAGCAAAATCAAAATCTACAGTCATTTCGGAATAATTTTCATGCGAAATAATTTGTTTTAATTTTACAACTGAACCGCCTTCTCGGTGAAATGATGAACCAACACGAACCGTATAAATTGGTCCTTCTCTAAAATTGTAAACCAGCACTTAATTGACATAATTTGGAGAAAAAATGGAAAAATAAAAATGTATATTTTCACAATTCAATTACAAACCGAATACAGTGCGCTGCCGATAAAATCCATCGATTTCCAATGATCGAACCACCACATGAGTGTCTTGATGATACTTGCAAAGATATTTGAAATGGATGTTCCTCGATGGTTGTCACAAAACCACCAACAATTTTAGCCTTTGGAAACTCGATACGAGAAAATCCACTCACTATAATTCAATGGAATACAGACATTTTTTGATTGTAATACTATCATTGATTAAGAACATCGATGTACCGGTAGTTTTTTTTTCAATTTTCATCAATTTTTCCATTTTTTCCAATTTAGGAATTTTTTCTTTTTTTTTAATTTGAATTTTTTTTTTTTTTTTCAAAAAATTGATTTTTTTCTTTTATAAATTGAATTTTATTTATTTAAATCAATTTTTGGTTATCTGATTCAACCACATTTGGGAATTAAAAAAAAAATTAAAATTGAATGCTTCGTACCTGAAATTTGCAGTAAAACGACTGAAATAATTAAAAACTTGATTGAATCCATATTGAAATATTTGATTTACACCGCTTTGAATATAGCTCAATAACAATTGTAGCAATTGCGTTGCGTGTTGTTGCTTGATTTTCCACCTAAAATGACATCAAAACATCTAAATACTCAATTTATATAGTTTTATTCCGTTCAGATAAAGCATCCAATATCTTTCAACTTGAGTCTCAAGTACACTCTTTTGAATCGCAGGTGTTCCTTTTTAGTTATCACAATATCATATAAATCAATCAGTCAATTGTCACTACTCAATTCAGTCCACTTAAAGATGAATCATAACGGAAATCTTAAGACTAAGGAAGAAATATAAGTTTTTTCAAGAAACACAAGCAAAAATGCCTTAAAAACTTCGAAAATTATTGTCAATAAAATGAAACAAGTTGAAAAATTTCAAGTGAAATTAGCGAAAACTTTATTGCCCTCAATTGGCATTCCCTAGAACAACATTTAATAAAAAATTACAATTTTTTTTTTATTTCCACATAATTTAACATTTTAAATTGATTAAAACACGTTGAGGTAGATTTTGATGGAGAAAAAAAAAATCATTCAAAACATTTGGTTTTCTTTCATATGCTATATAAACATAATAAAAAATTTTACATTGGAGATTCATTTGTGATTTGTTGGTTTTCCAAATAAAATAGAAAAAAATTCAAAAAAACAATACAATTTTCAAAAAAAAAAAAAAAAAAAAAATTCCTTAATAAATATCAGTCAGTTTTTGTTCTATCTAATTCATGCGATTAAAATTAAAATTACAATGAAATCTACAGTTGTTTTTCTCTTTCAATTACAATTGACCGAAGACCATTTGATCCTGGTCCGATGATTTTCCAATTTGATGGTAATTCCAAAATATCGTAATCACCAAAATCGACTTTGATTAAACATTCACATCTATTTAGAAATCCAATTATTTCATTTCCACTACATTTCCATCGTTTGACACTAAGCTCAGTCAATTTGGGTAAATTGGCGATACATCCGAAATGAAGTTGTTCTACACAAAATGATGTTGAATGGATGGTGAGTTTTTCAATGGTTCGATTTTCATTTAAAAATTGAAACCATGTCCCATTGATATTGCCATTTAGTTTGCATTCTTTGAGGCAATTAAATTTAAGTACCGTTATATGTTCTGTTTTAAATGGTTTAAGATCTGAATTGATAATATTTACAGTGAGCTTTTCAACTCGGGGAAAATGAATACAATGATCAATATGTTCATGCACTTTGATTGGCCAATAAACAATTTCCAGGCATTCCAATTGTTCCAAATGATTGCTGACAAAATTCCATGTGTTTGGATCCCAATCACGCAATAAACTTATGCCACGTAATTGACGATTTAATGCGATAAACTCTTTGATATTGTATCGCCTTAATCGTGTTGTTATATTTACATAAACATCAAATGCGGCATATTTTAAATCGTTAAATGTGTGTTGAATGATAGTATTTGGTTCGGTTATATCATTCTCAATTAATTCCAAATGTCGCATTTTTGGGAATAATTTTTTTAAATTTACCATTTTACCAATTTCACAGTGCATTAGTACCAATTTTTCGACATTTTTAAACACATTTGTTGAACTACTGTTTAGCATATCTTTTGTTCCGCCACGAATTGTCAACGATATTAATGAATCCGAGCAAAATTGATTAATATAATCCACAAGTTTTGTACAAATTTTATAACTTTCAAGTGAACCAAAATCGATGACAATTTTCGTTAAAAAATGACCAAAATTGCGTAAAAATGTAAATGATGTCTTTGGTTTATTGATTGTAATACTATCATTGGTTAATTGCATTACCGGTACATCGATGAAAAATCGATCTCCATAAAATATAATCGTTTGTCGTTCAAAACGACGTTTAAATTGATATATGGCAGCGAATTTGAAATTATTTTGTATATCGGCCACACTATTCAAATCAATTAAATCGAAATGTTTAAATATTGTTTCAAGACAATCTTGATTAATGTCGGTGAAATGCATGCTGTTTGTCGCTTGCCGGTGATTATATTCAATAGCTCGTGAAATTGCATCAACGAAATCTTCTTGTTGTTCTCTTAACTCATCCATGTCTTTGTTGTTTGGCTCTTATCGTATCGATGGACAATACTGAAATTGTACAAATTCTTTTATTATACAAAATGTGAATAATTTTGGATTTTACAAACTTTTACAATATTCTCTCTGACTCAAATAGTGTTTGTTCTTGTATTTTTTTTTTAATGAATTGACTCTTTTACATCTTAACTTTGACAGAAGCAAATTGAAGAATTTTTTTTTTTATTTTTAAATTTAATCCAAAATCGACATACTTTTGCTTAATGTTATCGCATCAATTGCACTTTTTTTCAGTGTTTGTTTACTTGTTACTATGTTTCTAGAAATGCATTGCGACATTTTTATGTGGAAAAAAAAATTAAAACAATTCTTATGTCAATGTCAAAATTGTCATCAAAAACTTATATACGAATTTTTACTCTAAACACAAACCATATCGCCAGCGACATCTAGCGTTGTTTTTTGCAAAGAAATTCCGTTTTATATTGAATGTGTTTTTTTCTTTGTTATCTTGGTGTTCTTTTCTTGGTGTTCTTCTCGATGTTCGAGAGTATATTTTTCTTGATCGGACTTTTTATTTAAGAAAATATTCAAAGAGTTTACCAAGGAGCGCAAAATGAAAAAAAGACTTACCAAAATTATCAAAATGATTTATAATGAAGAAAAACGTTTTTTCAATGAAGAAAAATGCCTTTTCAATGGAAAAAAAAACAGTTTTTTCTTTAAATGAAGTGACACACTTTGATTTGAAAAATATAAAGTAATGAATTTGTTTTATTTTTTAAAATAAAATGATTGTTAAATTATTTGATGTTTTGATGATTTTATATGAGTTTAGATTTTGAAATACTCAAGTATAAATTGAAAAATAAAAAATAAAAAAATTGCATAATTAAAAAATTATGACGAAATAGAATCACATTTGTTGATTAAACATTTCTTGTTCACACGGAAAAACTAATAAAAATGATGAACAATTTCGACAAATATGGAAATTGTTTTTTTTTATATCAATGAAAAAATGCATTTTTCAAACGAAATTTTTTTCTTTTTTTTTTCAACAAAAAGAATTTTTTAAAGAGATGGAAATTAGTCAAATTAATAGTGAATTTTTGTCATCATAAAAAGTTTTAACTTAATTACCAATTCGACAATATCACAAATTGAATGAAAAAAGACTAAATATTTCCCACGTTTCACAAAAATAATTCGAAATTAATTTTTGATCCGTTTGAGTGTAAAAAATTGTTCATCAATATCAATGTCCCAAGCATTGGTAATGCGAGCATGAATAGCGGCCCGTTCCATTCGTGTTTTTTTGATCAATTGCAATTTGTCGAGTGATTTACTTTCTTCAATAAATCGAATAACAGTTTCGGTTGAAACAACACGCCATTCCAGTTTGAAGTGTTTCAATTTTTTAAGATTACGAGCTATTTTCATCAATTGTTTTTCCTGTACAACGCAAAACCAGTTAAAATTCATCAAACGCAAGTCAAGAATTCTTGGATTTTGCACGACAAAATCAATCCATAGTTCTCGATGCTTAACACAAGCGTTTAATTTAAATATTTTCAATTGTTTGAAACGGAATGGAATATTTGTGAATGAATCATTGCAATCGATAATATTTAATGAGAAATTTTTGACTTTTCTAAAATAAACTGTATCGTCATTGGTGTCAAAAAATTTCTTTCGCGGATTTTCAATTTCGAGTGTGCTAAGACTTGGCAATTGTTCATTGATGTAATCAAGTAATATAACATCGCATCCAGATGCCAAACTGAAACTGGTGAATTGTGGATTAAGATTCAGTGCGGCTTTAACATTTGATTTTAGAAAGTCCATTCCCTTGCGAATTTCAATTTTCACTTTAAAATGACTGACACCATGCAGCGTTCGTTCGATGCATTTTCGATTTGTTACTTTAATGTCAGTCAATTCAAGACGTTCCAATTGTGGAAAATAATATGAAAATTGTGACATTTCTGCGCCCAAAAAACCAGATGTAATTCGAAGACTGTTGAGTCGAAAGAATTTTTTTGCCGATTTTTCGATTGCATCTTCAGGACAACAATGCCATTCAAGATCAATTAATGTTTTTGCACAGTATTCATTGACCGCTTGGGAAATTGCATGAATACGACGTTGACCAATTCCATTGAAATTTAATTTTAATCGTTTTATCAATGCACCAAAAGCACGTAACATCTTTAAACATGAACGTGCTTCGTTGATTTCAATTTTCGTATCGGTGACATCAATTTCCAAACCTTTTACATTTATTCCATCAGCATTGTATGTAACCATTTTGTTGGTATATTTTTTAATGTAAATTTCACAAGCTGCTTCGCATAATGTTCTTGTTGAATTGGCCACGTTTAAAAAATCATGGAAATCCAATAATTCGATTATTTTCATTAAACATGTTTTATCCAAATCGATCATTGTTTTATCAGATTCGATTGTGGATTCATCAGGGGTTTCGCTGTGTTCCTTGATGCGAATTAATTGATTATTCTTTTCAACCATTGAATGATCTACATTTTCAAGAATTTTGTTCTCACTTTGGTTCGATTCGGTTGGTGAACTTGGTGGCTCATTTTTTATCTCAACCCATTCTGTTGGAGATGGTATTTTTCGTGGTTGTTTCGGCGGTGAACACGCTTCGTCATTTAAATCATTCATCTTACATCTGGAATTATCGAAAAAAAAGAAAATTTGTATCTTTTCAAAATGGAAACAGAAAATCTTAGAGAAATAAATTTGAAACAACATTTCTTAGAGTAATAGAAGATCACTTTTTGGCATTAAATTCGATTTTTTTAAGAGCAAGAACGGAATATTGAAAATCATAACAAATTTATATGAACAAAATTGATAAAAAAAAACATTTTTCTGGAAAAAATAAAACGAAAAAAATTATGAAAATTCTCTTTACAGCCTGGGAATTTCCTATTTTCAATTTAGAAAACAATTAATTCTATTCAGTTTCACACAAAAAATCTACTATTCACGATAATAAATGCTATTTATTGACAAATAAATGCTATTCTTGCCAGAAACATCTGGGATTGTTTTCACAACAGTTTTTCTTTTCAAGCATTTGTTATACAAAACCAAAAAATTTGTTTTGCATTTTTATGACAAATTGTAAACCATTGTTACATGCTGAAAAGAAATCAGTTGAAAAAATATGTAAATGTCATTTAATTACGGTCATATTGCGTCGATATTCACACAATACAGTTTCACTATTCCCTTTTTCTCTTCTTGTTTCTTTCTTTCTCTTCTTCTTCTCACACTCCCCTATATTCTGTTCTTTTATCTTCATTCACTCGTCTTCTTCTTCTTCTTGTTTTTCGTACGAAAAGAGTGTCAACATACAAATCAGCACAATCACACTGAAATAGCCGTACACATTTATGACTGTATTTTGATGACTTTTTCTGTTTTTGAAATTAACAAGTTTTTGAAAACAAAAGAAACATTTGTAAATCTGGGAGATTCAATAGAACAATTTTAGGAACTCATTAAGATTTTCCAAATCACAGTTGATTCAACGAAGTCAATTGCATCAAAAACAGATGTTTTCTTTATTAAAATCCTAATAGGTGATTAAAACAATTTCTTATTGAAATAAACAGAGATTGGAGCAGTTATATCAATTTGAGCCTATTGAAAAAAAGATTTTTTGTACAATAGAACCTCATCAAGTGCAAAAAAATTCACTTTTTACTCATTTTATCACATTTTGCGATTTGTTTTAATTCAGACTATTTAAAAAAAGAAGAAAAAAAAAATATAATTTCGAATCAAAGTCATCAAATGATTGAACTAAACTGAAACGAATCATTTTTCAAAAATTATCAAATTGCCACAAATATTTTCCAAGAAAAGCAGAATAAAAATTCTACTGAATTAGCGAAGCATTGTTGGTTTTCCGATAAATCATAACCAATCGATATAAAAATATTTAAAAACACGATTTGTTCTTGTTTTTCTTCCTTTTATTACGATAGTCATAAAATTTTATTACACATTAGATCTATTTACTTAATGACTGTTTCAGGACAATGGAAAAATCTTAATGAGTTTCAAACTGTTCTACTGAAACTTCTAAATTTACAAATGTTTCTTTTGTTTTGATAAACTTGTTAATTACAACAATCGACATTTGCAAAATTATTATTTTTTTAAGACCAAAACATTTTCACTATTGATTATAATAATTATTATGATAGGATGGGTTATGATTTGGGTTAAAATGGTCATTAGTAAAAATGTTTCGGTCGTAATAAAATAATAATTTTGCATAGTTCATTTGTGGTAATTAGGAAGATCCAATACGGTCCATATGAAATAAATACCGGCAGCAAGCTTCGTATAGTATCATTCGTCATCTGCCTTTCAAACAGTTAAACGTTAATTTTTACATTCCCGAGGAAAATCTTTGTTTTGTGAAAGAAAATAAATTCGAGAATACTGCGAAAAATGAGTCAAGTAAGTATTTAAAGTTACAAATTTTATATTTTCGTGAAAATAATAAAAAAATTCATGTTGATCAATTACAATTTGCTCATTTAATAAATTTTCCTTTTTTTTACAGGACTTTGAAACCAAACTATTCCAAATTGGGAAAAATACTCGAGGTATTTTGGGGAAAGCATTGATCAATGGAAAACTATTGATTGCATTGATTATTGCTATAATTTCCGAATGTTTCAATTGGAAAATGGTTAATGGTAAGCTAATTCACAATATTCACATTATTCACAATATTTGCAGGATATTTACAATATTTATTTTTATTTACTTTCGTTCTTTCCCCCTTTAGGTAAGCTAATTCGAGGTGTAATCAAACCAAGAGAGATAGCAATTCCACATGATAACCTATCGACCAAAGATGAAGCGCACAAAACCATTGCCAGAATATTGCTGAACCGATTGAGTGGTCGAAACTATGAAAATCGTATTCCACGTCATCACATCAATAAGAAACCATCTAGAGCAATCTGAACCACAGCAAACCACAAAAATAATATACAGCAAAAGACTCGATAAGAGAAAACAAAACAGAAAAAAAACATTTAATAAATTTAGGAGATTCAATAGAACAATTTTTGGGAACTCGTTAAGATTTTTCCATTGTCCTTTAAACAGTCATGCGTTATTTTATAAAATGTGTCAATTGATTTAATTTGTAATAAAATTCCAAGAATATTGTAATAAAAGGAAGAAAAACAAGAACAAATCAGTTTTTAAATGTGTTTATATCGATTGGTTATTTGAAAGTATCTGTCAAATTATGCTTCAATATTGGTGTAACATTATTCTTATGAAATTCATAATTTTCAATGATAATTTATGCGGCATCCCCACTGAATATGTCAAGTAAATATAAAAAGTCAATTGACACCAAGCTGTACCAAGCACTTTATCGGAAAACCGACAATGCTTCGCTAATAATTCATTGGAATTTTTATTCTCTTTTCTTGGAAAATATTTATAGCAATTTGATGATTTTTGGAAAATGATTCGTTTCAGTTTAGTTCAATTATTTGATGACTTTGATTCGAAATCAAACCTTTTTTTCATTCTATTCTTTGAATAAATAATGAATCCGAGATAAACAAATCGATATTTGTAAAATACTTGGTAAGAATGGCTTCATTCCTCTCAGAAACATAGTATGAAAAACGTTTCAAACTTTCAATTTAAGATTAAACGCCTTACTTCTTAGCCCGTAAATTCATTGATTTACATCAAAATATGTTCGAACGTTTTTTATTTTTGCATGAATTTAAAAGACAAAACAAAAACAATACCGTTCGGTGTTATCATCTAAAAAAGATTAATAGAAAAATTTCAAGTATGTATGAACAAAAAAACCATTTTTGTTGAAATAATTTTTTTATTGCTTCCGTAATTCAATAAAATATTTCCCCATGATGGGGTACTTGAGATATTGTAACATTTTTGGTCGTAAACATTATTTATTGACTTAATCTCATTGTTAAATGACACCAAATTCTCAAATTCCAGTGATATTTTTAATCCACGAGCGAACAGATGACACACGTGCATATACGCCGGGATAATTCGGTTCAGCGCAACCTTTTCCCCACGACACAACACCAATCAATACTCGAACATTATTTATTTCCATTGTTAAAGGTCCTCCTGAGTCTCTTTGGCATGCATCTTTGCCACCATCTTTGTAACCAGCACAAATCATTTGATCCGTTATCAATCTGATTGATTTATACTGATCATTACAATACTTTTGATTGGCTATTGGAACATAGACAGCACGGAGTTGTTCATCAGATTCGCTTGAATTATGCGTGTCACCTATGAAATTTCAAAAATATTGAAAAAACACCAAAAAAATATAAAAAATAAAATAGCAAAAGAAAACTCAATTTACCCCATCCAGATGTGCAACTAATGATATCATCATTGACGATAGTGTCTTTATTTGCCAATTGTATTGGTTGGATTTTATCCGTAAACGATAGCGGTTCAGCCAATTCCAAAAGAGCAAAATCAAAATCTACAGTCATTTCGGAATAATTTTCATGCGAAATAATTTGTTTTAATTTTACAACTGAACCGCCTTCTCGGTGAAATGATGAACCAACACGAACCGTATAAATTGGTCCTTTTCTAAAATTGTAAACCAGTACTTAATTGACATAATTTGGAGAAAAAATGGAAAAATAAAAATGTATATTTCAGACATTGATTAACACTGACTTGATCAGCGTCAGGAAATATCTTCATTAATTATTTCATTGCGTACCATACGTAACGTCGCTGCGCAAGCGCATTCGTATAGTGTGAATCAATTTCAATACAAAACAATCGTGATGAAATATTTCGTTAGATGCATGCATACTAACGATATTTAGCATTCACACTATACGGACGAGCCTGCGCAGCGACGTTATATATGGTACGCAATGAAATAATTACTGACGATAATTCCTGACGCTGATCAAGTTACTAATCGTCAGTATTAATCAATGTCTGGTATATTTTCACAATTCAATTACAAACCGAATACAGTGCGCTGCCGATAAAATCCATCGATTTCCAATGATCGAACCACCACATGAGTGTCTTGATGATACTTGCAAAGATATTTGAAATGGATGTTCCTCGATGGTTGTCACAAAACCACCAACAATTTTAGCCTTTGGAAACTCGATACGAGAAAATCCACTCACTATAATTCAATGGAATACAGACATTTTTTGATTGTAATACTATCATTGATTAAGAACATTGATGTACCGGTAGTTTTTTTTTCAATTTTCATCAATTTGAATTTTTTTTTTTTTTTCAAAAAATTGATTTTATTTTTTTATAAATTGAATTTTATTTATTTAAATCAATTTTTGGTTATCTGATTCAACCCAGTCATCTCATTCGCCTCTCCTCTTAGCTGCGTGCTCTTTCGTATCTCCTACAAATAGGCGCCCTTTCCGACTATAGAGCAGAGCTGTTATTTGCGTATGTATACATAAAAAATGAATCAATTTCCAATTGATTTTTCTTAGCTATCCGGTAGGAAAAACGCAAAAATAAATTAATTTTTGACTATAGTAAAAAAAATTTCAAGACCTATCAACTAGAGGTGTCAGTTACCCAGGCTGATCCATGGATTCCCAGGATTTGGCCTGCATTCCAAGGCTTCCTATTTAGAATTTCATATAAAAATATACATAAAATTATCTACACCAATTTTTCATGAAATTCCAAACAGGAAGCCTTGGAATGCAGGCCAAATCCTGGGAATCCATGGATCAGCCTGGGTAACTGACATCTCTAGTTGATAGGTCTTGAAATTTTTTTTACTATAGTCAAAAATTAATTTATTTTTGCCTTTTTCCTACCGGATAGCTAAGAAAAATCAATTGGAAATTGATTCATTTTTTATGTATACATACGCAAATAACAGCTCTGCTCTATAGTCGGAAAGAGCGCCCATTTGTAGGAGATACGAAAGAGCACGCAGCTAAGAGGAGAGGCGAATGAGATGACTGATTCAACCACATTTGGGAATTAAAAACAAATTAAAATTGAATGCTTCGTACCTGAAATTTGCAGTAAAACGACTGAAATAATTAAAAACTTGATTGAATCCATATTGAAATATTTGATTTACACCGCTTTGAATATAGCTCAATAACAATTGTAGCAATTGCGTTGCGTGTTGTTGGTTGATTTTCCACCTAAAATGACATCAAAACATCTAAATACTCAATTTATATAGTTTTATTCCGTTCAGATAAAGCATCCAATATCTTTCAACTTGAGTCTCAAGTACACTCTTTCGAATCGCAGGTGTTCCTTTTTAGTTATCACAATATCATATAAATCAATCAGTCAATTGTCACTACTCAATTCAGTCCACTTAAAGATGAATCATAACGGAAATCTTAAGACTAAGGAAGAAATATAAGTTTTTTCAAGAAACACAAGCAAAAATGCCTTAAAAACTTCGAAAATTATTGTCAATAAAATGAAACAAGTTGAAAAATTTCAAGTGAAATTAGCGAAAACTTTATTGCCCTCAATTGGCATTCCCTAGAACAACATTTAATAAAAAATTACAATTTTTTTTTTATTTCCACATAATTTAACATTTTAAATTGATTAAAACACGTTGAGGTAGATTTTGATGGAGAAAAAAAAATCATTCAAAACATTTGGTTTTCTTTCATATGCTATATAAACATAATAAAAAATTTTACATTGGAGATTCATTTGTGATTTGTTGGTTTTCCAAATAAAATAGAAAAAAATTCAAAAAAACAATACAATTTTCAAAAAAAAAAAAAAAAAAAAAAAATTCCTTAATAAATATCAGTCAGTTTTTGTTCTATCTAATTCATGCGATTAAAATTAAAATTACAATGAAATCTACAGTTGTTTTTCTCTTTCAATTACAATTGACCGAAGACCATTTGATCCTGGTCCGATGATTTTCCAATTTGATGATAATTCCAAAATATCGTAATCACCAAAATCGACTTTGATTAAACATTCACATCTATTTAGAAATCCAATTATTTCATTTCCACTACATTTCCATCGTTTGACACTAAGCTCAGTCAATTTGGGTAAATTGGCGATACATCCGAAATGAAGTTGTTCTACACAAAATGATGTTGAATGGATGGTGAGTTTTTCAATGGTTCGATTTTCATTTAAAAATTGAAACCATGTCCCATTGATATTGCCATTTAGTTTGCATTCTTTGAGGCAATTAAATTTAAGTACCGTTATATGTTCTGTTTTAAATGGTTTAAGATCTGAATTGATAATATTTACAGTGAGCTTTTCAACTCGGGGAAAATGAATACAATGATCAATATGTTCATGCACTTTGATTGGCCAATAAACAATTTCCAGGCATTCCAATTGTTCCAAATGATTGCTGACAAAATTCCATGTGTTTGGATCCCAATCACGCAATAAACTTATGCCACGTAATTGACGATTTAATGCGATAAACTCTTTGATATTGTATCGCCTTAATCGTGTTGTTATATTTACATAAACATCAAATGCGGCATATTTTAAATCGTTAAATGTGTGTTGAATGATAGTATTTGGTTCGGTTATATCATTCTCAATTAATTCCAAATGTCGCATTTTTGGGAATAATTTTTTTAAATTTACCATTTTACCAATTTCACAGTGCATTAGTACCAATTTTTCGACATTTTTAAACACATTTGTTGAACTACTGTTTAGCATATCTTTTGTTCCGCCACGAATTGTCAACGATATTAATGAATCCGAGCAAAATTGATTAATATAATCCACAAGTTTTGTACAAATTTTATAACTTTCAAGTGAACCAAAATCGATGACAATTTTCGTTAAAAAATGACCAAAATTGCGTAAAAATGTAAATGATGTCTTTGGTTTATTGATTGTAATACTATCATTGGTTAATTGCATTACCGGTACATCGATGAAAAATCGATCTCCATAAAATATAATCGTTTGTCGTTCAAAACGACGTTTAAATTGATATATGGCAGCGAATTTGAAATTATTTTGTATATCGGCCACACTATTCAAATCAATTAAATCGAAATGTTTAAATATTGTTTCAAGACAATCTTGATTAATGTCGGTGAAATGCATGCTGTTTGTCGCTTGCCGGTGATTATATTCAATAGCTCGTGAAATTGCATCAACGAAATCTTCTTGTTGTTCTCTTAACTCATCCATGTCTTTGTTGTTTGGCTCTTATCGTATCGATGGACAATACTGAAATTGTACAAATTCTTTTATTATACAAAATGTGAATAATTTTGGATTTTACAAACTTTTACAATATTCTCTCTGACTCAAATAGTGTTTGTTCTTGTATTTTTTTTTTAATGAATTGACTCTTTTACATCTTAACTTTGACAGAAGCAAATTGAAGAATTTTTTTTTTATTTTTAAATTTAATCCAAAATCGACATACTTTTGCTTAATGTTATCGCATCAATTGCACTTTTTTTCAGTGTTTGTTTACTTGTTACTATGTTTCTAGAAATGCATTGCGACATTTTTATGTGGAAAAAAAAAATTAAAACAATTCTTATGTCAATGTCAAAATTGTCATCAAAAACTTATATACGAATTTTTACTCTAAACACAAACCATATCGCCAGCGACATCTAGCGTTGTTTTTTGCAAAGAAATTCCGTTTTATATTGAATGTGTTTTTTTCTTTGTTATCTTGGTGTTCTTTTCTTGGTGTTCTTCTCGATGTTCGAGAGTATATTTTTCTTGATCGGACTTTTTATTTAAGAAAATATTCAAAGAGTTTACCAAGGAGCGCAAAATGAAAAAAAGACTTACCAAAATTATCAAAATGATTTATAATGAAGAAAAACGTTTTTTCAATGAAGAAAAATGCCTTTTCAATGGAAAAAAAAACAGTTTTTTCTTTAAATGAAGTGACACACTTTGATTTGAAAAATATAAAGTAATGAATTTGTTTTATTTTTTAAAATAAAATGATTGTTAAATTATTTGATGTTTTGATGATTTTATATGAGTTTAGATTTTGAAATACTCAAGTATAAATTGAAAAATAAAAAATAAAAAAATTGCATAATTAAAAAATTATGACGAAATAGAATCACATTTGTTGATTAAACATTTCTTGTTCACACGGAAAAACTAATAAAAATGATGAACAATTTCGACAAATATGGAAATTGTTTTTTTTTATATCAATGAAAAAATGCATTTTTCAAACGAAATTTTTTTCTTTTTTTTTTCAACAAAAAGAATTTTTTAAAGAGATGGAAATTAGTCAAATTAATAGTGAATTTTTGTCATCATAAAAAGTTTTAACTTAATTACCAATTCGACAATATCACAAATTGAATGAAAAAAGACTAAATATTTCCCACGTTTCACAAAAATAATTCGAAATTAATTTTTGATCCGTTTGAGTGTAAAAAATTGTTCATCAATATCAATGTCCCAAGCATTGGTAATGCGAGCATGAATAGCGGCCCGTTCCATTCGTGTTTTTTTGATCAATTGCAATTTGTCGAGTGATTTACTTTCTTCAATAAATCGAATAACAGTTTCGGTTGAAACAACACGCCATTCCAGTTTGAAGTGTTTCAATTTTTTAAGATTACGAGCTATTTTCATCAATTGTTTTTCCTGTACAACGCAAAACCAGTTAAAATTCATCAAACGCAAGTCAAGAATTCTTGGATTTTGCACGACAAAATCAATCCATAGTTCTCGATGCTTAACACAAGCGTTTAATTTAAATATTTTCAATTGTTTGAAACGGAATGGAATATTTGTGAATGAATCATTGCAATCGATAATATTTAATGAGAAATTTTTGACTTTTCTAAAATAAACTGTATCGTCATTGGTGTCAAAAAATTTCTTTCGCGGATTTTCAATTTCGAGTGTGCTAAGACTTGGCAATTGTTCATTGATGTAATCAAGTAATATAACATCGCATCCAGATGCCAAACTGAAACTGGTGAATTGTGGATTAAGATTCAGTGCGGCTTTAACATTTGATTTTAGAAAGTCCATTCCCTTGCGAATTTCAATTTTCACTTTAAAATGACTGACACCATGCAGCGTTCGTTCGATGCATTTTCGATTTGTTACTTTAATGTCAGTCAATTCAAGACGTTCCAATTGTGGAAAATAATATGAAAATTGTGACATTTCTGCGCCCAAAAAACCAGATGTAATTCGAAGACTGTTGAGTCGAAAGAATTTTTTTGCCGATTTTTCGATTGCATCTTCAGGACAACAATGCCATTCAAGATCAATTAATGTTTTTGCACAGTATTCATTGACCGCTTGGGAAATTGCATGAATACGACGTTGACCAATTCCATTGAAATTTAATTTTAATCGTTTTATCAATGCACCAAAAGCACGTAACATCTTTAAACATGAACGTGCTTCGTTGATTTCAATTTTCGTATCGGTGACATCAATTTCCAAACCTTTTACATTTATTCCATCAGCATTGTATGTAACCATTTTGTTGGTATATTTTTTAATGTAAATTTCACAAGCTGCTTCGCATAATGTTCTTGTTGAATTGGCCACGTTTAAAAAATCATGGAAATCCAATAATTCGATTATTTTCATTAAACATGTTTTATCCAAATCGATCATTGTTTTATCAGATTCGATTGTGGATTCATCAGGGGTTTCGCTGTGTTCCTTGATGCGAATTAATTGATTATTCTTTTCAACCATTGAATGATCTACATTTTCAAGAATTTTGTTCTCACTTTGGTTCGATTCGGTTGGTGAACTTGGTGGCTCATTTTTTATCTCAACCCATTCTGTTGGAGATGGTATTTTTCGTGGTTGTTTCGGCGGTGAACACGCTTCGTCATTTAAATCATTCATCTTACATCTGGAATTATCGAAAAAAAAGAAAATTTGTATCTTTTCAAAATGGAAACAGAAAATCTTAGAGAAATAAATTTGAAACAACATTTCTTAGAGTAATAGAAGATCACTTTTTGGCATTAAATTCGATTTTTTTAAGAGCAAGAACGGAATATTGAAAATCATAACAAATTTATATGAACAAAATTGATAAAAAAAAACATTTTTCTGGAAAAAATAAAACGAAAAAAATTATGAAAATTCTCTTTACAGCCTGGGAATTTCCTATTTTCAATTTAGAAAACAATTAATTCTATTCAGTTTCACACAAAAAATCTACTATTCACGATAATAAATGCTATTTATTGACAAATAAATGCTATTCTTGCCAGAAACATCTGGGATTGTTTTCACAACAGTTTTTCTTTTCAAGCATTTGTTATACAAAACCAAAAAATTTGTTTTGCATTTTTATGACAAATTGTAAACCATTGTTACATGCTGAAAAGAAATCAGTTGAAAAAATATGTAAATGTCATTTAATTACGGTCATATTGCGTCGATATTCACACAATACAGTTTCACTATTCCCTTTTTCTCTTCTTGTTTCTTTCTTTCTCTTCTTCTTCTCACACTCCCCTATATTCTGTTCTTTTATCTTCATTCACTCGCCTTCTTCTTCTTCTTCTTGTTTTTCGTACGAAGAGAGTGTCAACATACAAATCAGCACAATCACACTGAAATAGCCGTACACATTTACGACTGTATTTTGATGACTTTTTCTGTTTTTTTTTTTTCTTTTTTTCCTGTTTTTTTTTCTTTCTATTAAGAACTCTTTGAAATATGGAAAAATTATTGAATATTTATTCGCGAATTTTTTTTAAATCAAACAAAGTGTTCTAATTCAATTTTCAATTCCGAATCTAATTTTGTTTACATTCTTCAAATTAACGGAATCCCTATCATTTATTACTTCATTAAGATAATTTGCCACAAAAAATTTAGAAAATAGAATGGCATATGACAATCAAAAACAAATAAAATCTAGAATAAAATACAAATGGTCCAGACAACTGATTCGACTAATAAATTGCTTCTAAGAAATGATCCGCTTTTGCTTTCAAAATCACTCTAATTCCACTTGTTTTACTTACTTGTGTTGTGAAGCTCTGAACCGGTAACCGATCGTTATCAACTACTGCATATAATGATTATTTCCAATAATATTATCGCCAACAAAATTTGACGTTTATTGATAAAGAGAACTAATACTGCGATCCTTGCCTTAATACACACTGAGAATCAGAGAGAAATAGAGAATGAGAGAATGAAATATGAACGTGCGTACGATCTCAAACAAACTGATTGTGTGAGCCGGTTTGCGTGTGAACACCGCCTTCTGTTACAATCAAGCACAATGAAAGAAACTTGCACTCAAATACAAACGAATGCTTGTTGTTGCTCACTCACCTACTTGGATTTGGCAATGCTCACTCGCTCACTTGGACTTGGCAATGCTCACTCACTCATGCCTTTGCTTTTGTATTTATCATTGGTTTACGAATATGCATCAAAACAAAATCAAAACACTTTTGCTGGTCACGTGAGTGGAAATAATAAAAATTCAAAACAATCGAGGAAGTTGTTTCAGAATTTAACACTGGAATTGATGCATAATGAAGAAAACAATCGATAAAATTGATGAAAAACTACAAAGGATTTTTGTTTATTTTTTGGTTTTCTGGGACTTTATTCAAGTTTTGAACAATGTTTTAATTATTTTCAGAATGAGTTTTTAGTTAAGTTTTCTCATAACAAGAATTTATCATTTTTTTTTTTTAGAAAATTGATTAGTTTTTAGTAAACTAAAACCGAATGAAAATGAAAACTTAAAAATAAAAATAACATTTTAATGAGTTTTGAACAAAAAGTGATTTTTCAATAGAAAATTGTATTTTTCTAGTGACGATGTGATTTCAAATCTAAACGAAATTGAGTTTGGTTGCTTAAATTATTGAGTTAAGTTTTTTTTTTTTTTTTTTTTTTTTTAAACACATGCTCCTTGTGGTTCATGCTTCATAAAAGTTCCATTGATCCATTGATCATAACTGAATTAATTGTTTTCCCGTTCAAACGAGTACGATTGTCCCGCTTGTTCAAATCGCCAATGATTGCCATGTGATCGTCGTAATGCATGAAATTTCTTGCTGAATTCATTGATGCGAACTTTCTTAAGCGATTTAAATTTAGCCACATATTCAGCCATTTCATCGGGTGTAACATCAGCAATAATATCGAGTTCCATCAATTGGGTGAGCTGTTGTGCAAAATCGATTAAATTATCGATTGTGAGTTCAGGTACCCAAAATGATTCCAAAATCAATCGTTCAAGTTGTTTTTGCTTTAAAACAAAATCAATCCATTCCAATCCAAGTGAATCACTGTAAATTCGTAATTCTTTGAGATTTTCAAATGCAAACGGTATGTAATTTGGTAGAAAACTGAGTAATCCTGTTGAAATGTGAAGTGTTTCAATACTTTGAAATGCAACAAATCCATTTTGTTCATTGTCCAAATGAAATTCATTCAAATGAAGATTCTTCAATACAAGCAAATTATCGCTGATAAACTGTAAAAGACCTGTATCAATACCGCCGCACAATTTAAGTGTATGCAATTGTGGCACTGATTTTAATATCATTTCAATATCGTTCGTTGTTAGGCATGCCATCGGTGTGTTCATTGCCAAAAAGCTTAAGAATGGAAAATGGTTGACAATATGAAAACAGCCATAGTTATGCATTAATTTCAATTCCACCAGATTTGGAAACCATTCATTCAATGCCATACATTTGCCCATTCGACTGCAGCTAATTCGTAACTTTTTGATGTTAACCATTGGATTTTGAATCATTGAAAACATATCTTCGTCACAATTCACCACAACAAATTCGATCAGATTGTTTGCACATTTTTCGTAAATTAAATGTTTTATCTCAATCCATTCATCCGATAATTGTTCGATGATAAAATATTCGAGCTGCAAATTTTTCACCAAATCACCAAATGCACAAAGAAATTTCATACAAATGCTTGACGAACTGATGGATATGATCGTTTGATCCACTTCAATCGATTGTGGTGTTTCAAATCCACTGATTTTCAACATGTATGTTGAATATTTTCGTGAATACACCAGTGTAGCAGCATCCATTGTATTTGATGACAAATCATATACATTCAATAAATCGATTACGTCGAGATAGTTGAAGATTATTTCCAAACAGTCAATGTTCAAATCAATGAATTTTTTGACAAATTTGGTGATTTCAATTTTCTTGGTCTTTGCTTGGCAAACGGAATGATGGATATTTTCACGTTGACGTTTACGATCGAAATGGATGTTGGTTGATTGGGTTTTTGATTGAATTGCAGATTTTTCGGTGGATTTATTTGAGAGTTGATCCGAAATAAAATTTTGTTGAATTGAGCGTTGATTTGAAAGCTGATTCAGCATTTGTTCTGGCAGCTGATCCAAGATTTTATCCGAAAGTTGATCTGCAAGCTGATCTGGAAGTCTATCCGAGAGCTGATCTTGGAGTTTATCCAAAAATTGATCCACACATTGGGGGGAAGATGGTGACTTGAATTGACGCGATTTTGTGGGGAACGATGTGGCCAAATTGATTAAATTCGACTCTTCCATTGCCGCTGATGATTCATTCATTTCGTGTTCCATATATTCGATGATCAGTGAATCTAAAGGATAGAATTGAACAGAAAATGTGAAAAAATTGAATTTTTTGATCAGTTTAATGAAAACAATTTTGTATTTTTCATATGTTGCTTGCATCATTTCCCATTTCACTTTTAAATTTTGCTAAATAAGCATGTGAAACGCTTTTGCATTTATATTTATCAATTGTGTTCATTGTGCCTCCATATGAAGAAATTCATTCATGATTCTATTTTCACTGTTATTCTACTTGAATTCTCAGAAGACAACGATGAAAGAAAACGATAGAAAAACCAAGTGTATTGAATCATCCAAAAACAGTGACATCATTGATCTTCTTTCTTTGGCTTGAGTTCAACTCATGGGTGAACACAATGATTGTCTCGAATTAAAATTATTTTCACATTTTTCGGTCGAAATCAATTTTGCCTTCCAATCAGTGAAATTAAATAAGGAAAAGTACTTACGAAATATGTTCAAAAAAAAAGCTTGAAATCTCAAGTAAAACCACTGGAAATTGCTTGGTCAATTAAATTTTTCGTCGAATTCACTTTGTTTTGATACCATCAATTTTCCAAATAAATATTGAGTAATCGAACGATTTCCATTAACATTTAATTATTTTTTTGAAAATTTTTATGCTTGATGAAGTATTTTTGACCGACTTTACAATTGGATGAAGTCTTCTTAATCGACTTTAGAATTTTGGACTTTTCTGAAGAAAATGTGCAAAGTAACAATGTGTTAATGAACTTTTGCTTTGGCCATAAGAGTGTCGATAGAATGTATGTTCATTGTGAAATTCAAAATGAAGACTGAAAATCATTTTCACATCGCTGAAGAGTTTTAATGCAAAATGAATGTTTGTAAACATGAATGTGATGAATCGGCAATCTTCTGTATGATGCAAGCCTTTTATCGTTTTTGAACCCTTTTCGCACACAAATCTGCATCAGTATTTGTTTGATTTTTCCATACACATGAAAATCTGCATATTCATTTTTCAAGAAAGTGTGCCAAGTTGAATATCTGTGACCAAAAGCGCCAATACTAATAAAAAACGTCGAATTACAAGAATATTTTTTAAAAATACGTTCAGAGTGCCAATTTCCATTCGATTCAGACAAAAATTGAATCGTTCAAATTGGAAAAAATGTCAATTGGACAAATCAACGCTCATTCCAATTGCAAAACTAAAACTAATTTATTCTGTTTACAACATGAGTCAAAATCAATTAAAAAATTCAATTCTTTTTGGGAAAAATCCGATATTGATTTGGAATTAATTTTGAACTTAGAAAGAAAATTAATTTCATATATTTAAAATGAACTTTGAATTGAATTGCAACTTTTTGATTGAGATTGGCTCTCAATTTGACACTTCATATTCATTGAACGCCCTCTTTTTTCGCCAAAACACAATTCATTCAATGGTTTTATTAAACAGTCGCAAAAACTGCATGTCCACAAGAAAATCCAACAAAAAGCATCGAATTTTGTTTGTTTTATGATTTTGTATAGATAATTGTTGGTCAAAAAGGTGAGAAAATTATGAATTATCTAAAGAAAACTACATTTTCCATTGCCATTTTTTGAATTTCAATGGAAAACATTGAAAAAAGAAATTGTATTTACGAAGACACAACATAAATTGTTGTAAATCGTTAACATTTATATTACAGTGACAACGCCATGAATGATGCTAAAAAGCCAAGATTGGATGATGAACCAGCTGTATTTATCGATGGCCCAGTCAATAATCAGTTAAGTGAATATGAAGAAAATTTAAAGAAATTTTTGGAAGAAGAGCCAGATGTAGAAGTGTTTCAAGTGCCACGTTGCAATCAAATTGATAAATTTAGTCAATTTGGTGGACATGAACAAAATGTTGAAAATCAGCAAATATCAAATGATACAGCCTCAGAAACCGACGATGAACAGCCAAATGATATAGAACAATTTTATCAATCGCAAGCGAATCCGTTTCAGCAACCAGATGTTTTAGTTCAACAACCTGAAGAGCCACATGAAAATGAAAATGAACATATTGATGCAAATGACAATGAACATGGTTTAACATTGCTAACGCTCAATCAGGACTGTGCAAATGAAATTTTCAATTGGTTATCGGCCGGTGATGTAAAAATGATTGGCCAAACATGTAAAGATTTGCATCAATTGATTGCAGATCATTTTCAATTGAAATATCCAGCAAAAAAGTTAAAAGTTCGCATGCCATTGACATACAAACGATCAGCATCAGCTACAAGAGATGCAAATGGTTTTGCAAAATACTATCGAAATGTATTTATCGAAGACGCTGATATGAAAATTTTCGAATTTATGGTAATAAATTGCCAAAAACCGCTCAATAAAATCCAATTTGGTCAAAAGAATTCATCGAAGAGGATTTCGGATGGCTTTGGTGCAACCATCAAAGATCATTTAAATGCGGTATCATCAATTGAATTTATTGGATGTAAAATTGACGGTGAACTACATCATTTAATTTTGAAATTTTGTGAAAATTTAAAACGGCTTTCGATTCGAATTTATGCAAATGAAGGTGAATGCATTGGCATTGATGATAATTGGTTGCAAAAAAAGTATTATTCATTGAATCATTTGGCATTGATAAAAGATGCATCAAAAATTGATGAACTCAAGCAATTTTTTGAAAAAAATCGAAAATTGAACAGTTTCACAACAACGGCCGGCATTATGTTTCTCAACAAAAATGTGCTGCGAAATAATTCGGTAAATTTGAACGATTTGGGTATTGAGATTGGACTAAATGATAAAGATAAATTGACATATTATCGCCGAATACTTAACAATTTGCATGATTTTGGCCGATTTAAGCAATTATTTTTACGAATCATTGATGCAAGCATTTTAATCGAACACAGCGATGCTATCGAAACAATGCATAATCTTCACGGTATTTATTTGGATTGTGAGGTAAAAATTAAAAAAGACTTTGTCACAGCACTGGCAACATTGACCGAATTAAAAACAATTTACATTCGTCGGCCAATCGTTGATGCTAAAAAGGATCAATCGTATTTAATACAAGGAGCACCAAATGTTGAAAACATTTTCATACAAACAATGAAGAGCGACGACTTTACAACTCAAATTCTTCCATTTATTCAAGAAGCACCGAAATTACGATGCATTTTCATTCGCAAGATCATCGGTAATTTAAATTTACAACTCAATCAAATAAATACTCAACGAATTAAATTGCCAAACGCCAAAAAAATGACACTCTATCTTGATGAAAGCACATATCTTTATATTAAATGGAAGAAAAACAATATGAAATTCAATGCCATCGAAATTAAACGAAACGAATCGGAATTGTTTGAACATCCATTTTCATTGCACGATGAATAACAACATTAACTAAGAATCAACTCAATTTTCAATGGAAAAATGCTACTGTAACTTACGAATAATTTTGACAGTGACAATTTTTACGGTGACATATGAAACAATTGTAGATTAAGAGATTATCACTTTAGAGGAAAAAGTTGAAGTTTTTGATTTGAAAAAAATTACTTGACATATTACTTATCAATGCGTGGAAAGGCTATTATTTATGTTCCCAAGATCGACGCTGACGCACTCAATTCCAGTAAAAAATGTAATCCAATTTAATAATTACTATTCAATTTATACTGTAATTTAATAATTAATTTTTCGAAATTAAGCGTCGTGCGAATTTCAAAAATGACTGATATTTTCACCCGTTGATTATTACTTAATAGTTTTAAGATATATATATTTCTAATAGAGTTTAAAGTTTCTATAGGAAGCATATATGCTTATATTCTGGAAAATGTACTCATATTCATAAGAAAAATTTGAAACGAAAAAATTGAAAAAAAACAAAAGTTTTGGAAACTGACATTTTGATATACACAATTGTACACACAGTATTAGTAAAGACTATGAAACGAAAAATTGAAAAGAATAGATAGTAAATAATAATGACTATCAGATATGTCTATCTAGTGCACACATTGACAATGACTTGTAATTTCGATTGCAATAAATTGAAGTAAATTGAAATAAAAGTGAAATTAATTGAATTTGAATAATAAAATATAGGGGGCTCGATGGTACGATAAACAATCAAGAATCCCTTATACAAAAACGTTCCGATTGATAATTTCTGAAATAAAAAAAAAATCCATTGAATTTGATAACCCTTTTCTGTTCGCTTTTCCATTAAAGACAATTTTTTAATGATTTCCGATTTTCAGTAAACATGTTGTTTGTCAAAAGTGTGTTGTGCATAATCAGCTGATTATTACGTTCAACGCATAAATTCGTAATATTTGAATTATTCATTTTGACCTTATGTGTCACCACATAAACAGAACAACTATTCGGCTTGATCAAAAAGCAACTGTTTGATGGCACTTTTGAAAATGAAGACATTTTGAATACAAATAAGAATTGCTTGTGAACAAAACAATTTGGAAAAAAAAAATTGACGTCAGGCAATTTATCAATTGATTCAATCAAAGTATAAAATAAGCTGAGATTATGCAAAGCGATTCAGTTTCAATCAAACATTCTCAGGTTCAGTGTCAACGGTTCATACCAACAATTCAGTCGCAGTTCAATATATTCGATTCAACAAAAAGATAATTTTCTTCCATTTGCCTGATTGGTCTAGAGCCTAAATTGTAAGTTGATAAAAATATGAATTTGGGTAATAAATCAACGATAGAAAATATTCCATTCTATTATTAAAGAATCATTTACGAATCTTTGATTGATAAAAGATGCTTTCATTGAATTGAGATGTATGACAAATTTAGGTTAGATTGAAATAGCAATAGACATAAAAACTACAATAAAACAAAGAAATGTTCGACAAAATTAAATTTTTTCTATATTTCAGAATGTGAAGCTCGTTTCACTTTTCATTTTCAAAAACAGAAAATTAAAAAAAAAAAAAAAAAAAAAAATTCAAAAGAAAAAAATCATTTTTTTGTGAAATTGATGAAAAAAAAAACATTTTTTCAAAAAATTAAAGATTTAAAAATTTGATAAAAAATTTCAAATTGAAAATGTCCATAAGAAAGTTTATAAAATAAGAAAAAACGCAAATCTTCACCGGTTTTGGATTTTTTTTTTTGCACATTCGTCGATAGTGAAAGTTGCCGATCTGCGCATATCAATGAGTGTTTGTGTAAAAAAAAAAAAAAACACCATTCGCCTTGACATAAAATGAATAATTTAACAAATTGAATTGAGGAGAGTACACAAAATAAACAAGAAATAAACACACAGATTACTTGTAGTTTGCCGAATATAAAAGCGCCTTCTGTAATTGTCACAATTACCGGATGCAATAAAACTGTCCATTTTTATTTGTAAAGTCCTCCATTCGATATTTTGTGTTGTGGGAAATATTGTGCTGATTATTATTGTAATTGAATCAATTGTGTGTGTGTGTGTGTGTGTGTGTGTGTGTGTGTGTGTGTGTGTGTGTGTGTGTGTGTGTGTGTGTGTGTGTGTGTGTGTGTGTGTGTGTGTGTGTGTGTGTGTGTGTGTGGGGGGGGGTTTGTGTATGTCTCTCTCTCTCTCTCTCTCTCTCTCTCTCTCTCTCTCTCTCTCTCTCTCTCTCTCTGTGTGTGTGTGTGTGTGTGTGTGTGTGTGTGTGTGTGTGTGTGTGAGTGCGCAAAGGAACTAACAAAGCTCAATTGAATTGAGTTTCGTGCGAATTTAACAGGCAATTTCTAGAAGAAAACTAATTGTAAAAAGAATCGGCGGATTTATCTCATCATTTGTATTGAAGATTAAATTCAATCATAATTTTCTGTGGAAATTTCTATAGAATCGAATGTACTATTGACATTGATGGCTACTTATTTCACTTTTTGGCTTTCACTGTTTGTTTTTGCTTTATTTCGATTCTTTTTCCATTGAATGGATCCTATTCACATTTTAAATAATTCTTGAAGATTTTATCTATTTTTTTTTTCTTTTAATTTTCTGTGACATGAATAAAATGTACAATTGTTCTAATTTTCTGTCTTCTTTAGATAAACATATTTTCAACACATTGTGGTCTTTCAAAGAAATATGAAGTTTTGGATTGTGGTTGCGGTTTTCTATGTAGTAACTTTAGCTGTCTCAAGTGCAGGTAATTCAATCAAAAACTCAACATTTATCTTCGTCTATCTCCTTTCGGAAGTCTCTTTTAAAACTTCTACTTTTGTTTTCAACTGAAAAAGTCTCTTATTTCTAAGTATATTTAAAAAAAATAATTGAGATTAAATTTAATTTAATTTGGATACCGCTTTTATTATTATTTTTTTTTTTACTCCTCTTTATAGGTATTCAAAATTCTGCAAACTATCCAATACCGTAAGTTGAACAATATGTAAAATTCCCAATTCGAGATAAATTTCATTTATTAATGTATTTTTGTTTCTTTTGTATTAAATATCATCATTAGATCGCGTTCGGAATTTTCATCTTTCTCAACATTACATTATTTTGCTTTCATTGGTAAGTTGGTATTTACAAGTTTTATTTATTTGATTTTAAAAATCGGAAAAAAAAAAAAAAAAAAAAAAAAAAATTTGTGAAAACCGAAATAATAATATTACGAAAATTGCGATTTTTTTCAAGCAATAAGTCATTTCTTATTTTAATGTTTTCTATGCAGGCAATATAACGGGCATTAAAAAGCTAATTGATCGAGCTGATGGCTTGGACTTAAACATTAGAGATGAAAATGGAAATACGCCGATATTTGTGAGCAGTAAAATGGGTAATTTTTTTTATCTTTTTATTATTTCGATTAAAATCAATTGATTTCACTTTCTTAGTCTTTTTTTTTCATTCCTAATTTATCAAAAAATCATTTTCTTATTAACATTTTTGGAACATTTTTCATTCAAGGTAATCTGCGAACTGTAAAGTTGCTTGCAAACAATGGTGCAGATGTAAATTTGGCAAACAAAAACGGATCTACACCACTTCATGCGGCAATTGAATCCGGTGAGTCACATTGAATTTGTAAATTGATACTACGATTTAATTTAATGGTTGCATCCATATCGTTCCAATTATCTCATCGGAATCATCTCTTCTCTTTCTCATTTTTTTTTTTTTTTTTTTTTTTGCAGATAACACGGATGTAGCTAAGCTTTTGATAAATAAAGGAGCTAACGTTAATGCAAGAAATGACGACGGAGAAACTCCGCTCTATGTGGCTGCCAAACATTGTAAGTTTGGATTTTGTTCCCTTTAATTCGAATTTCAACTTTGAATTGAGGTTGCAAATTTCGTTTTTTTTTTTTTTTTTTTTGTAAATTTCTAATTGTTTTTTTCTTTTCAAATGTCTCTACTTTTCCCATTCAGTTAAGTTGGATATCGTTCGACCGCTAATTGAAAATGGTGCTGATGTTAATGCAAGAACAAACACCCGAGCAACACCTCTCCATTGGATTGCATATTGGGGTAGCTAATTTTTATATTTAAACGAACATTGATTGAGAAATTCAATTCAAGATTAATTAAAAACGAAGTTGCATTAGCAAAGAAATTGGCATTGTCTTTTACGCCATCTCTACGATTAGAGTGTGAATTTGAATGAATATTGAACAAAATTGTGAAATATGGACTTTCATGCCGTGGGCAAGTACATCAATGATGTCATTACGTTAGAAACGTGTGAAAAATGACAAAACATTACATAAACCGTGTCTAATTGTTAGTTGGGATTGAATTGCACTTACACCATTACGGAATGCAAACGACAAATTGTATCTTTTTGCTGTTTCCGTTGGTATAGTTAGTATACATTGATAAATCGTATAGGTGGCGTCAATGTTTTGATATCAAAGCTTCCCATATGTACAAACATACAAACAATGCCACATTGGTAAAAAAAAAACATCAAAAAAATTGTTAAATTTTCAGGCTTAAACGATTACGTAAAACTTTTGCTGGAAAAAGGTGCAAAAGTCGATTTACGAGATTCGTTGGGAAAGACACCACTCTACTATGCTGCTAGCCATGGTAAATTCATATGAAATAAAATATTCATTTTATTTAAAATTAGCATATTTTGGTTCGATATCTCAAAAAGGAGTTTTTCGCTTAAAAAAAATTAGAATTTTTCTTTTTTCAAATCCTATTTACTTTTTCACGATTGAAACTAATCGAAATTCCGTTTTTTTTCAGGTAAGGCCGATACAGTAAAATTGTTGATTGAACATGGAGCCAAAGTTAACTCTAGAAACAATCAAAGATTCACACCATTGCATAGAGCTGCTCAACAGCGTGAGTAATTTCTCCAAATCATCATTAATGTTAAATTCTGAGTGTGGAAACATAAATTGAAAGTTGGGAATTTAATTAAAAAATTGGGATAAAGAAAATTTGAGTGAAAAAAATCCAATCAAAGACTAAAAAATGTTAAAAAAAATTTGATTTGAATAATTTAATGAACATTTGTTTTTCTCTCATTTAGGTTCACCCAATGTCGCAAAAGTGCTAATTGAAAATGGTGCTGATGTTAATGCGAAAAACATACAATCCGATACACCATTGCATTGGGCTGCCTTTTACGGTGAGTGAACCGAATGTTTGTCCATATTCAGAAATTGTATATCACCGTAGAAAATGAATTAAGAAAAACATTTATCCAAAATTGTGAAAATGCTTAGGTTCACCGGAGGTTGTTCGATTGCTAATTAAGAATGGTGCTAATATCAATGCCCGAAATGATAAAGGTGAAACACCACGAGATCATGCACAAGGTAATTATCTTTTCTTTTTTTCTCTCTCACAAATTCAAAAAATTTGAAAATCTGATTAGATTAATTGTTTCTATAAAACGAATTTTTAATTGCAGGAAGTGCAAAGGTGGTCGCCGTTTTCAAGGAAGCCGACGAAGAACGAGCCAAATGGGGATACTGATGCTTAGCAAACAACTAGCGTCTAAATTATCAAAACAATTATTTAGAATTAGTTTATCAAAGGAGATTTCTTTAAAAATGTCCCTTAATGTATCAATACGTTGTGGTATTATGCAAATTTGTAGTTAACAAATATCATTTTGAACATACAATAAATTTAATGTGAATCGATTAAATTATCATATGTATTTACCGAAATGTATTGTGTTTAAATTTCAATAAATAGCTTGAATAAGTTGTGATTCATTGAATAAACACGTGTGCACTTTCTTTAAATTGGCTGCTTTAAATTTGTACAAATTGATCAAAATAAAATGATAGAGTAAAATTCCACACACAAACAAGCTCATTGTAGCGATTATTTGGTTTGATTCAAAAACATAATTGTGAAAAAGTACGTAATTGAATAATATCGCTTGGAACATTCCATTTGAATGAAATTCACTTAAATAATAATTACCAAAATGGTTTTAACATTATGTAATAATCCTCGTAATATTGGTATTCGTTTAACACAAGGATTGTATAGTTTTTTTTCTTAAATATCAGAATAAAAACCAAATTGCAATCGTTCGACATATGTCGCTCTATGCTATATAGCGATGTCGAGATTGTTTCAGTTTATTTCTTGATGAATTTGAAAGTTTTTTTCTTCAACAGGAATATTTAAAGCGATAATCTTTTGTTTTTATACAGTCATCAAGCTAAACATATTTTTTTCATTTACAATTTTGTTTTCAACATGTTTCGATTTTTCTTTTATGGCTTGCTCGGATATGGACAGAGACAAGAACTAACATCCAATGAATGATGGCTGTGCTATGGTGATGTTTTTTCGCGTGGCAATTGTTTTATAATTAATTAATTAATTTTTTTTTTCTGAAATATCATGTGGATTATACGATTTGTTTGGATCCGATACATATTTTTTTTTTTATGCACATCTCACGATTGAAGAACAGGAATATGATGATGAAGCGTGGAAGATGTTGAAAATAATGAATTTCATTTTGAACAAGAAAATGAAGAGATTACCTTTCCTATGGTGTGCTGTAATATCAACTATACAGAAACAATCAAAACTCGAGAATAATCGATCGAGAATATTTCATTGAAGTTTCCGAAGATCAAAATGTCCAAAACTAACCATTTGAGAGAATGATTGAATTAACCTATGGAAAATGGCATTATATACAGAAATAACAATCATACACCGCTGCATAATACTGAACGCTTTCATTTGTGTTATTTTGTTAAACAATCAATGCCATCAATAAACAAATTGAAATAAATCGAAATTGGAGTTTTGTTGAATTTTTTCTTTCTTTATTTTATAATGCAATTTTTTTTTCAAATTTCTGTTGAAAATGACATTAAAAAAAAACGCAAAATTGAATAAAGTCCCAAATTTAATAGCTAATTTAATTTAACAAAAAGTTTCATTCTAGCACACTTGAGAAGCACCATTTGCAATCAATAGTCGTTCTAATCGCTCGAAGCCTATAAAAAAATGAATTTTTGAAGAAGGTGAGTCAAGTTGAGAAAATATCCGGCACAAATATCAATATTACCGAGTTTTCGTGCTTTGCAAATTGGTGCCAATTTGGCATTATTTTTCAAATTCACATCTGCTCCGGCCATAATCAAAATTTCAGCCATTTTATACTGACCTAAAGAAATATGAATAAATTATTTCACATTCTACAGAAATATCTTCGAAAAAAGTTACTATATTCAACTGATGTAAGTAAAGGAGTGTTTCCTTTATTATTTTTCAGATTGACATCAGCATGGTATGCTAAAAGTTTTTTTGCAACTGTTTCTGTTCCTGAAAATACACATTTTATTGACAAATAGTTAAATTTTTGTTTTAAAGAAAACATTTAAATACCATTTTGTGCACAAATATGAAGTGGACTCCATTTATCGATTTCTAAGGCATTAACATCGGCACCGGCTTTCAAAAGAAGTTCAGCAATTCTCTCGTCACCTTGAAAAGAACAAAAAAGATTGAATTGAAGTTAGTGAATTTATGAAAGACCCATTAAGACAAATTTCGAATAGAATAATTTTTTTACAAAAAAAAAAAAAAAAAATTAACATAAGACAGAAAAATTTTTTTGAGAAGAAAAATGTTAAAATGTAAAAATACGTCTTTTTCTCGAAACAACTCCAAATGAAAATTAATTGATTTTCATACCGTCTTGACTAATGAAATGTAAAGCCGTCCAATTATCTAATTCTTTAGCATTTACATTGGCACCTGATCTAATTAACATTTCTACCAATTTCTCATGATCTAATGGAAAAAAAATAGAACAAAAGATAAACAAGTGACTTTAAATGGAATTTAAATAAAAAGTCATACGATTTGTTGTAGCCAAATGAAGTGGTGTTAATGCTAGATTCGTCTTTGGATCAACAGCTGCATTGTTTTGAATGAGAATTTCGGCAATTTTTTCAAAGCCTACAAATCACAAATGAAAAAATCAAAAATGATTAATTTTATCGCTATAGACCAAAATGAAAACTAACAGAACTAGATTCATGAATTTAATCCCAGATTCAATTCCAAAAAATTTACAATCAATGCTCGATCATTTCAATTCAATGCCATTAAATGCTATTCAATGCCATGCATAGAACCAAATTGTAAAATGTTCAAAACAGAGACGTTGTAAATATCAACTGTATAGTGTTCTCTTTGTTCTGGTATTCGTATGTTGCATATTTACAAGCTACAAAAGAACAAAGAATATAGAAAAACACCAACCACTATTAGCTGCAAAATGAAGTGCAGACCAATTGTCTTTTCCTTGAATATCAACGTCAGCACCAGCACTAGCAAGAAGATCAACCAGTTTTGAATAACCTACAGCAAAAAGAATTCATTTTATTGGCTCTGCAACTGGAAACTTGCTGTTTTTTTTTTTTTTTTTTTTTTTGAATTTTAACGGAATAAATATAAATGAATCAATAACATTATATTATTCGAAGTATTGTCCATCGTTAGCCACCACTTTTTCCCATCTTTCTGGTAGCATACGGATTCCACGTCGGAAGAAATCCTCATCTTTTGAGGCAATGAATGAATCGAACCCAATTTTTGACTTCCACAGAAGAAGTGAAGTATGTACCAGCCAGGTGATTCTGCATCGATCGAAACAAATGATAATCAGAAGGGGCTTTGTCTGGGCTATACGGCGGATGGGGTAGCACATCCCGACGAAGCGTTTCCAAGTATGTTTTGACGACCTTTGCATCATGTGGCCGAGCGTGGTCATGTTGAAGAATAACTTTGTCATGTCTTTGTTCGTATTCAGGAAGTTTTTCGCGCAATATTCGGCTCAAACGTATTAATTGTCGTCGATAGAGATAACCAGTGACTGTTTCATTCAGATTCAGGAAGTCATAATATACCACATCCTTCTGATCTCACCAAATACAGAGCATTACCTTAAATCCATGAGTATCTTGTTTTGATGTCGATGGTGCTCGTTTGCCGCTCTTCATATATGCTGTTTTTTGCTTGGGGTTATCGTAATGGATCCACTTTTCATCACCAGTGACTATTCGATGCAAAAAACCCTTCCGTTTTTGCGCATTGGAGCAGCTGTTCCCAAATGAAAAATCGCCTTTCAACGTCTCTTGGTTTCAATTCATGTGGGACCCAATTTCCATGCTTTTGAATGTATCCGGCTGCTTTAAAACGTTTCGAAATGGTTTGATGTGTGACTCCCAATGATTTTGCAAGTTCTTCTTGCGTTTGACATGGGTCTTCATCCAGTAATGCTTCCAATTCTTCATCTTCAAACTTTTTCGACGGACCTGGACGTTCTTTGTCTTTCACGTCAAAATCACCACTTTTAAAGCGTCGAAACCAGTCTTTGCAAGTGGTTTCAGAAAGAGCATGCTCCCCATAAACTTCCACGAGCATGCCCCATAAAAAAACTGCCACAAAAAAATTGTCAAGTGAAATTCCCCGCAAAAACTCTTTTTCTAGTATGAAATTATCGATTTTTAAGCGCAAAAATAAACACAATGTTATTACTTTTGATAAGTATGACATATATTGCTTTGAAACTTTATGTCTGTACAACAAAACGTCATATGTGTCAATTCGTTGGAAATTTCATTTGTGCCTAGCGACATTTGTCAGCATAAACAGCGAGTTTCCAGTTGCAGAGCAAATAGTATTTTATTTCCAATTTTAATTATAAAATTGAAATCAATGAAAGAATTTTTCAGCTTTCATTGTGAAACAAAGCGAATGGAATTGCATAGAATATTCCCGATTCCAAATGATAAAATTTAGAAAGCAAAACTTCTAATAGTATCGATTCAAACTTACCCATTCTAGCAGCGATCATCAAAGGTGTAAATTGTTGACTATTCTTGAGATTCAAGTTTGCATTGTATTGAATGAGAAGTTCAACGGCTTTTTCATTACCTGCATGATAACAAACCATATTTGTTTACAATTTAACCATAAAAATTGGATGTTTCCATTCTTCTTATTTCTTTTTTTTTTTTTTAGAAATTGAATTTTATCTTTTATTCCATTCTGAAAGTCAATAGTTGAATCACTCTTTGATTACCTTCTTGAACCGCTAAATGAATTGGAGTTATGTTATCATTTGCTTGTGCGTTAATATTTGAGCCCACATGGATAAGTGCTTCAGCGATAGTTGTGTAACCTTTTTTCACTGCGAAGTGAAGTGGGGTCCATGCGTCTTCATCTTTAGCATTAACATCAGCACGGTTTAGAATTAGAATTTCAACAAGTTCGCTTTGACCTATTCAGAAAATTGTGAAAATATTGGAAAAAATTCATACTACTAATCCTTCAAAAAAGTATTAAAAGAAGAAAAAGAAAATACCTTTCTCCACAGCTAAATGCAATGGAGTTAATTGTGCGTTGCTTTTCAAATTCACATTAGCACCGCCCGAAATGAGAATTTTTGCAATTTTTTCTTTGCCTGAAAAGATAAAAAAAAAAAAAAAAAAATACAAAAACAAAAACAATCAGTCGAATTTATGGATATTTTCAAAATTGACTGATTTCACCTTTGTGAGCTGCCAAATCAGTGATCACATGTAAAGCGGTAAAACCTTCGACATTTTTTATGTTGACAATCGCATTGTTTTGGATTAAAATCTCAACGATTTTGTCGTGACCTATTAAAATTTACATGAACTCATTGAGATATTTGTAATTCTATTAATTGAATGAAAATAATCAACTGAAAAGTAAATAAAATGAAATATCTTCAATCCGGATTAAAATTTGGGAAATTAAAATATGAATTTGTAGAGGAAAAAAACCTGAGAAAGCGGCCCGATGCAATGGTGCCCAGTTGTTCTTATATTTTGCATTAACATTGGCTCCATGCTCAATGAGTATCTGAACAATTTGACTTTTTTCTAAATTCCAACAAAAAATAAAGAAAAAAGCGATAAAATTAAATATTTTTTAAAAAAATCATCAATGTTAAGATAAGATAAGACGGTCAATGACATTTCAAAAGTTGAACTATGGGTTATATAAGACCCATTAGAATGGATGACATATGTCATTTGAACGTGTGTCATCTTTTATTTCATCAATCAACCGCTAATTGTTCGATCCGGTTTTTATGCGAATCTAAACGCAGTGTTATTCTTTGTTTTGATTTCAAACCTAAGCGATTTACTCATACATCAAGCAAAAAGGCTTAATTCATCTTTTTTTGTTCAACGAAGAAGAAATAGAAAAAAAAAAATGGAATTCTGAAAAATAACCTTAACAATAATTTAAATAACAATACATTGTTTAAAATTAAGAATTTCAATTACCAGAGTTCAAAACCGCTAAAAGCAATGGCGTTTCTCCGTCTTCATATTTGTGATTCACATTTAAACCATTTTGAAGAAGTCTTTGGATTTGAGATGTTTCACCTAAAATTGAAAAAATGTCACATTGATATTGTAAGTCCGCTTCTTATCTCAAATTCAGTGTTTTTCCATTCAATTTACCTGTTTTAATGTAATGACGCAATTGACCAGCCTTGTCAGATCTTCATGAAAATCAGAAAAAAGAAAAAAAAGAATTCAAAAAATATTTGTCGAAAAATTGTTAATTTAAAATAATTGCATCACTTACACACTTGTCACTTGTGCCAAAGCAATTCCTACACACAAAGCGAATACAATTAACGACATCATCTTAATCCTGTTTGTACAAACACAAAATACTAGAAAATCAAACACTAAATACGTATTGTTCGAAGAAAAATCAAACCGATTTTTAATTTTAATTAATCGCAGCGAACAAGTTGAATTTTTGTTATATTTTCAATAAAAAAATCCGAAATCGACCAAAAAAAATTAAAAATATTGGAAAATAAGTTTGAGATCGCTTAATTTTATTTTAAATTGATGAAATTTTAATTATTAATTGACATTAAACCATTTTTTAGAATGAAAAAAAGTCGATTTTCTTCACAAAAACAAAGCAAACACAATGAACATTTTTAAACAAAAGTTTTTTTTTGTACAAAGAGACCTCTGAAATCAGCAAGTTAGGATCAAATAAACAATACAAATGATGTGATGTCGATCACTGTTCATTGTCTACTGAACTAACGTCAAATCTCTGCTTGTTGTCATTTTGGATATTAGTTTGCATGACAATTTTAAATCTACGAATTATTAGCGATGTGAACAGTGGAAGAAATGGGCGAATCTAAGAAATAACCTATCCATCCATATCTAATTTACATAAATCATCTTACTCATTTATGTTTTGAATCAAGTTTCAAGTTTTTTTTTTTTTTGTTGCTTACGAATGATCAACAAAATAAAATAGACAACAATGTGAAATTTGCATATCAAAGTGAATAAATTCTATCGGGAAAATGTTAATTACCATGTTAGTTGTGGATAAATGGATTGACTCACTCGCAATTAGAGATGCGAAAAAATTTGACATTGATCAATATTCAAGGGACAACTAGCTATTGATTCATCTTTTTTTTTTTTTTGCATTCTCGTTTGTTCTTTTTTTTTCAATACAAGCCGGTCCAAATCATGATATTAAAAATTGTTATGTGCGGCGGCGTTTATTGTTCATTTTTATTTTAAAAACAAGCGTTTCAGATTCAGCTCGTATCAGAGCAAGTTAAGAAATCATGCCGCTCATGTTAAATTTAGTATACATTTTACTACAAATTGCACAGTTTTATTCGAGTTCCATATTTTTAATTAGGTATCCATAAATTAATGCTGAAATGTAGAAATTTATATGGAATTTTTCAGACATTCAGATATTAATATTTATTTATTTTTAAATAAAAATATTTTTTAATATTTTGCCGCATCAGTGAACGCAGACGTCGCATCGGATTGGTTTGAGAAAATTATCAATCGATTTTTCTCACTTTTCTGATGGGAAAAACGCAAAAATAAGCAAAATATTACCCCCGAAGGGAGTATCAATACCAGTCAGCTTCGATGGCCCAAAGTATCCGATGGCCCAATCCGGTGGAATTTTGGATGATCTATGGATTTTCAGGATTTGACCTGAATTCCAGAATTTCCAATATGTATTTCCACACAAAACCAATTAGGAACAGAAACGTTTCGAAGAAATTTCATTTTGAAAGTTCTGGAATCTTGCTGATCCATTGATTCGCAGGATTTGTCCAGGATTCCAGACTCCAGAACTTCCAAAATGGAATTTCAATAATAAGTCAGAGGAGCGTAATCGTTTTTTATTATTTTATAAAATTCCTTATTGGAAGTACTGGAATTCAGGTCAAATCCTGAAAATCCATGGATCAGCCAAAATTCCACCGGATTTGTACTTTGGGCCATCGAAGCTGACTGGTATTGATACTCCCTTCGGGAGTAATATTTTGCTTATTTTTACGTTTTTCTCATCAGAAAAGTGAGAAAAATCGATTGGTAATTTTCTCAAACCAATCCGATGCGACGACTGATGCGGCAAAACATTTAAAAATAAATAAATATTAATATCTGAATGTCTGGAATTTTTGTTTTGTTTTTAGCAAATTATTGTTTTATTGAAATTTAATAATTAGTAATAATTAACAATGAATGTGATATTTACATATTACAATATTTCGAATTGCAAAAATATACAATCTTTTTTCATCATTATCATCATCATCATTATTAATCGAAAAAGCGAAATGTTCTACCAATCATTGGTCTATCTGTGGGGGATTTTGGAATAAAACAGAACATTTTCGTTAAAAAGAATACAATATTGAATCATTATAGTATATTTTCCATATGAATTAGCCAAATAAAAATTAAACCTGAAAATGTATTATTGATGTGTAATTATTCATAATCTTTACACGATTGTCAATCGGTTTAATTTTTATGGATTTTCTATCAAATTTTAATACTTGAAAATCTGCATATATTAATCCATTAGCATAAATATGAATGGGATCTGGCTGTTTATTCGGCATATATTGGCAACGATATTTCAAGATTTTTTCAATTTCACTAATGATGCGACGAGCTGCAACCGGTGGCTGATGAAATTTCCATATGCCTGAACTATCAAACAATTTTATATTTGGCACAAATTGAAGTATATTATGAACATTTACAGCTGTTGATTCTAGTGCCAAATGAAGTTCCGTTAAATGTTTAAAATGTTGCAAAAAGCGAAATTCATCGTTAAAATGAAATTCTGAATCTTCATGATATTTTACTGTTGCTCCAATTCCCCGTAAATTTGGATATCGTGGCAACAATAAACGGCAATATCCTTCCAAATCTGGTGGATTTTGACTGTGGCACTTTTGTGTATGGATAAATACTTCAAGTTGCGGTAAACAATCTAAAAAATGTTCAAAATTTAACCAGTTCGACATATGACAATCGTATAAACGCAATTCGGTAAGTTTTCCAATGCAATTATGAAATGTATCAAACCAATTTTCATAGCTAGCAAATCTTTTTAATGTTAATACACTTGGAGCTGTTACATGGCATTGAATTTCTGGGAACAATATATCACCATTTCGAATTGAACATTTTTTTAGCCCATTGAGATATGGATGCATCTCTTGTAATAAAATTGTTTCGGTGAAATTATTTGTCAGATCGAAATTAAGATCACTTAAAAAATTGGGTGTACAAAATTTTACTATACAGTTCTGGACACCTTTGAAATTGTTTGGGCTAATTTTCACCTGAGGAAAACAAATGAAAATGTCATTTATGTGTCGAATGAGTTTTTTACAAATGGTTTGAATGGTCCAAATGCGATCATACCTTAATTATTTTCATCGATCTTCCAAATCGTTTGAAAATATGATGAATTATCCATAAATCCTGTTTTTCCGCAATATGTGAAAAATCGAATTCTTTCGTCGGCATAACATTTTTAGCCAGAAATTCCACAAATGCATCATTGTTTGGATCACAAATGTTCAATAAATCAGCCACATCCAAATATTTAAACACTTCCATTAAACAATGTCCAATGAGATTATCAAATAAGTGATTTCCCACATCAAATGATGAATTGATTTGATTATTATCCATGATTTGATACTAGTTTGATAAAAATAAATCAGTTTATAAAGTTATAATGTAACTGTGCAACATTGACGCAGAACTAACCGACTTGAGTCTGAATAATCGTTGCTAATAATTAATGTATTTTTAAGCATATTTTCACTGTATTGGTAATAGGGAATTGTCAAATGTCATAAGTTAGAATGAGAACAAATGTGTTCTTATACGAATATTTCAAATGCTGTTCATTCAAATTGACTATCTTATTTGACAAATATAATGAACATTTGCGCAAGAGATGGCGCTGTTATGGGAATTTAAAAATAATTTTCTTTCTCAACGGTATAAATTAAACGATGATTAAAGATAATTATCATCGTTGGCAGCAAAAAATCATTCATCATCGTTCACTTCATCCGATACTGAAAATTAATCGAAAAAAATTCCAAAAACAAAACTCTAAAATCTACAGACACATGTACACCATTTGGAACGGTTATTGGCCATGTAGAATCAGAATAGAATGGACTTGTAAACAAGCCACCTAAGATCATACAATTCACCGCCACAACCTGGACCTGATTGAAGAATACATTTTTATTACATTGCAATGTTCATCATACCTTTATCAGTAGCCAAATATGTGACTTATTCTCAATACTTTATTCGAAGATACCAAGATGGCAAAATTGTATAATTTGCTGGCAAAATAGAATTCGGAATTATGTTGAAATTGACCAACTATAAGAACATGCAATTGTGTATAGTTTTTAACATAATCTATTAATGATTCGTAATGGAAAAAATGAATAAATTATTATTGTTTTTTTATTTTTTCGTAAATTACTAAATGACATAATGGCTTACGATCGTTTGTTTTAACAGTAAAACTGAATTTTTCTCAACAAATGCATTTGATTTAAAATGAATATAAATATTGCTTCGGTATGTTGTTATTGTTTCCACAATAACGATGAATTGGTATTCAATGAAATTAGGATTGTTTTCATTTTTGGTGAGATGACTGATAAGATAATGATAGCATGGATTTGATGAACAAATGTCAGCATTCAATTGTTTCAAAATTCGATTTACTTTATCTTCCAAATCACGAACGCGTTGATTTAAATTTGAATAAATTTCAGTTTTATTCAGTTCAAGCTCAAGTGATGATATCGCTGCAATATATTTTGATTCTGTGGTCTTGTCGTATCACCTGCAATTGGAATGTCTTGTAATTGTGCTTCAAGTATCGCTAACCGAACTGCCAAATTCGAATTCGATGCATTCAATCCAGTATGACTTATCATATTTGTCGGGCTGAGAGTAAAAACGGTTATAGTGATCTTACCTCCTGCTCACTCTCACAGATATATCCATAAGCGTGAGCAGAAGGTAAGCTCACTTTAACCGTTTTTACTCTCAGCCCGACATTTATCATATTCATATCATTTATATTCAAAACACCATTTCCCATTAATCGAAATGTTATATTTTTATCAAGCGCCGATTCAATTACAAAATTCCCATTTTCTGTCAACAGCTTTGGTCTGCAAATTTTTTTTTATTTTTTTTATTTTGTATTTTTATCAAGCAGTTTTCGGTATTTGCTTTGAATTAACTTACTGCTCTTCAAAATATGCGCTGTAGCAACTCTTCCAAAGGAATAATAAAATCACAAACTGAACATTTTTAATCATTTTTAAGCATTTCTCAATAGTTCTGGAAAAAAAAATGAAAACTCAATGGATTTAAGTACTTTTGATGGCAAGTGTAATTCAAATCAATTGACAACTAATACACAATAATCGACTAAGAATTTAACCCATCAGCATAGTTTAGCAAGAAACAATTGAAATAATTTTCATATTTCACGTTTCTAGGTGTAGAAAATTCGTTCTAAATAGTAATTTTTTGGCAGTGGGCATTTTTTGGGGCCACAAATTATCTTTACCTTCGTGACGAAAAAAGTTTACACCATCGTGGTTTCACTGTATTAAGAAAGAGCTTAATGTTTGAAGAATTTTCACTTAATTTAAATATTTTAATTTGCACTTTTGAATGTTTCAATGATGTTTCAATTGAAAAATAAGCAAATTTTGTGTTGAAAATTTTTTTTCTCCCAATTTGTAAAATTTTTATTGGAAATTAATTGAATTGAATTATTATAACTTTTGTACAACTTTAATTTGCCAAAATGTTGAAAAAAGTTAAAAGAATCTTAAAAAGTTTTTGATTTTTAAAACCGAAAATAACCCAACCGATTTATTAAAAAAAAGAAAAAAACACCCTATTATTTTGAAAAAAAAAAAATAATGTTAAAAAAAAGAAGAAAATTCATTCTTATATTTAAATTTAAAAAAAAAAAGGTTTTATTATTTAAAAAAATTAAAATTAAAAAAAAATTTTTTACGCAATTGAAAATATTGAATTTCAATTGAATCTATTGCATTTTACGGGAGAATGATGAATATTCTTATTTTCGTCATAAAATATGAAACGTCAAGTGTTCACGATGACAAATCACATATTTTTACTAAAATATATTTTTGAGCGTAAAATATTTTGCCAAATTTTATGTTTTTGTACGCAATTATATTGTAAATGTTTTTTAAAAAAGAACAAAAAACGAAAATCCAATTGAAAAATCAAATTCATAGCGCGCATTTTATAATTGTAAATTGTGAACGATGAAATGCGAAACATTCTTGTGCACGCAAACTCGGTAAATACAAAGTCATAGACAGTAATGTCATCATATTTCACTTTCAATAGAATTGTATTGACTGTGCATAGACACACACATACACACACACACACAGAGAGAGAGAGAGAGAGAGAGAGAGAGTGAGAGAGAGGGAGAGATAGAGAGAGGGAGAGAAAGAGAGGGAAAGAGATCTCAAAGTGAAAATACATAGAAAAGTTCGTTCCAATACATAAAGTGAACAATGTTTGTATGATAAAGATGACTGAGAATACGAATGAAATACACAGAAAACGTAATTTCATCGGTGGGATTGCCTATGTGTATGTGTGTGTGTGTGTGTGTGTGTGTGAATAGAGCCGTCTGTCGAAATGGTACACAGGCGCAAAAGAAAAACGCTTTATTTTACTCTTTCTCATATTCTGAATATAGCACACACACGGTAACCGCACACACATTGAACGCATCACACGTTACGGTCATAAATGAGACAGACATCGAACGTATAATTCAGTACATTGTAAAACGAATTAGCGATAAGTTCGTGTGTTCGTGTGTCCCCGAACCGCTCATTTTTTTTAGTGTGTACGCTGTGCGTTTAGATTGCTAATTTTTATATATTATTTCATTTTAATTTTCTAATCTCAAATAATTTTTGTTGGAAATCTTGTGAAACATGTTAATCAAAGAATAGTAAGTATTTGGTGTGAAATTGGGTCGACTGAATCCAGTCACTTGAATTTTCAAATAAAAAGAAGATGAAAAAACGAAGACGAAGAAGAAGAAGAAGAAGAAGAAAAAGAGTGATGAGTGAAACGCAAACGAAAGAAAACGTAAAAAAAAGACTGAGTTTGGATTTTGAAGTGTCAGCCGTTGCTCTGTCATCATATATCTAAAAAAGAAGAAGACTACGTCGAATGATGACGAATCACGAAAAATTCATGTGCAAAAAAAAAAAAAATGTGCGGTCACACTGGAAACGTGTTTTAATCTAATAACGTGAATATTCAATGTGAAATGTTCTCTCTCCCATTGAACAATAAGAGGAAAAAAAATATGACGAAAGAAAATCGACAATCGAACGTTTTTTTTTTTTTTTTCAGTGAATGACAGTGTCAGTAGTTCTCGTTTTTATTTCTGTGTGTGTGCGTGTTGAGAGAGTCATTCAATGTTTGTGTGTCTGAGCTTAGAGTTGAACGTATGAGTGTGTGAGTTCGTCGTTGTCGTTGTTGTCGGCCTCAGTATATTTGAATGTTTTGGTGCGCGCACAAATCGACACACTTGTCTGTCACACGTTAGCTCTCTCTCTCTCTCTCTCTCTCCATTCCGTTCCAAACCGTTTTGTTGTTGTTCCGTATTGAGTTAATTTTTTTTTTCTTCTCTCGACTTTATCTTCTTCTTTTTCTTTCCTCTGTCGTTGGTTTTTACAACGAATGTGGTTTTACTTCAGTTTACTTTCATGTCGCGTGTACAATTTCGAGGAGGTAATTTGTGGTATATGTGTGAAACAAGGAAAGAAACAACTATCGAGAAATCAAAATCGATATTCATGCTCATTTCAAATTATCAAAAAAAAAAAAAAAAGAGATGAAGGAAAAAAATGAAAGAAAATTTCGCTACAGTCTTCCGCGAAACAAGATGAAGAAGTGTTTTCTTTAAGAAGATGAACAGGATAAAAACCATTGAAAATCAATTTGCTATTATGCAATTTCGCCAAAACAAATTCAATCATGAAAAAAATTACGCGCACGCGATCACCCGGAACAATTGAATGTGTCAATTCTTGCAATTTATTCAATTCACAGGCGCGCAATTCAATTAGTCATATTTATTAACGAAAATTACAAGCGAATCTATTTTCGTATTTCATGTGTCTTTCGGTATATTTTGAATTACGCCAGACAATTTCAGTGTGAAGGTTGCTTATTCACCAGAATTTTTTTTAAAACAATTTTTTACAATTAATGAACAAAAAATTGCAATTAATGAACAAAAAAATTGCAACATTTTTTCAGGGTCAACGGTGTATAATGGTCAAATATTCAAATTTCAAACCGGATTGACGAAATGACAAAAGCAAAAAAAATTAGCGATTGCATTGGGGGTGGGGATGCAAATAGAGAGGAAATGGGATACAAAATGACAGAGAGGAAAGGAGCAATACTTTTTGTCTTGTTCTCTCTTCCAAGACTGGAAATGAAGTGGAATAAGCAGGACAAGACAAAGAAAATGACAGAAAGAGAGAAAGAATAAGAAGAAAACGAGGAAAAAGAGAATGCGAAAAAAGATATTGTTTTTTTCTCTTCCTTTGGATTCGTTTTAATTCAATTGATACATTCGTCAATGTGGTTTAACGTCACTGTGTCACCAACGTATAAAATCAAATACATGAAATAATACACCTACTCTGTGAGCTGCCACATAGCCAATTTATGCAATTTTACTTCTTTATTTCTCTTCTCATTGTCTTCTCACTCCACACCTTCACACTGTTTTTGTACTTCACAGTTTGACATGTAAATTTGATTTCGCCAATTCGTGTATGCAATTTGTAACATATCTCAAGGCGATGAGCTGATGAGAGAAAGGGAGAGAGAGAGAGCGAGAGAGAGAGAGAGAGGGAGATAGGGCAAGATCGAAAGATACATCGTCAATAGATGATGCGTCATCAAAGCATATTCATGCTGTTTAAATGTTTTAATTATGATATCACGTTCCAATACAACGAATTGACGTAATCAACAGCATGCCATTATAATTACATTCATTTTCAATAGATTCCATCTCCATTGGGTTGTTTGAATCATCTTCTAGAATGAAATTGGAAATAATTTTCGACGTTTCAAGGCAATAAAAATTCAATTTCAAAATGAATTGTTAGATGAATAGGCCGCTATCAAAAAATATATCGACAGAAACTAAAAAAAAAAATGTCTCAATGCTATCTGATATTTACAAGGCGACTAACGAAAAGCGATAAAAAAAAGGCAAAAACTCATAATCTTGTTAAATAACGAATAAAATTCGCACCTTAATTCAAAATGCGTACAGCAAACGAAAAGCCATTATATAGTTTGAGCATGAAAAATGATTGTTTGTACATGATAAACATATTGCTCGATTATGAAACGTCCCACTTACAAACAACAAGACAAACACTCAATATGAATGACATTCAATTTTGCCAGTTTTCTGTCATCAACAAGTTAAATCATCGATTTCAAATCAAACAAAATGCTCGATTTATGAAATCTAAACTGTTGATTTTTGCTCAATGAACCACTTTCGATACTCGTTAATCAAGTGTAAATTTCATTCAATTCATTGAATACTTGATTACACTTATTACATTTTCAATTCAAAATGCTCACGTTTTCTAATTCAAAAAAAAAAAAAAAAAAAAAAAAACAGAGAAACAAATTTCACATTTTCCAAACGTAATTGCCTTCGAACAATTTTTTCGAATCGCTATCGTAATCGAAAACAAAATTACATTTCACAAATTTATGGCTTTATTCGCCTGTCTATTTATAGAGCGACAAACAAAAATTATATGTACGCCACGCGTCGTCATTTTTATCGCATTGAAACAAATGTTTCCGGATTTCGTGAACACACAAAATTCGTTGAAAATTGCAAACCAAATGACCGACAAATTTTGGTGCTACTTTTTTTGCGTTTAAACATGAATTTTTTGTGTGCAAATATTGATTTACTCATTGCTGATGGGTTAGCTATTTATTGTGGCGTGGGTTTTGGACAATTTAGCATAGCTAATGGTTTGAATTTTGGTGAGAATAGTGAAAGTGGAAAGGAGCAAGGAGAAAGTGGAAGGGATAAAGAAGGAGAGAGGCGGAGAGTGGGGGAGAGTGGGAGGGAGAGAAAGAAAAAAGAGAGAGAGAGAGAGAAGAAGGAAAACAAAAGCATGAAGAGACCGAGCGAGTCTGACATAAAGCAAGATAAAAATAAAGCGACAATGCAAAGGAAAAATCCAAAGAAGAAAAAACAATAAGATAAATAGCAAAATAGCGATAGAAACATTAAGTCTAATCATGTTTTGATGGCAATAGGAACAATACGCCTATTTTCATGCAAATAAATGCCTCAAATTTGAATTTTAACGTCACGAAATTCGCATAAATTATTATTTCGTACATTTATTTTGCCTAAAAAAAGCTCCATACACCCCCCCCCCCCCTCCTTTGTCATAAAAACTGGAAATAATTTTGTGAACACATTTGTCAGCTTTTTGTCGTCTTTGCGTTCTCGTGAGGAAGTGATAAGAAACCTTTTTTCCAAATTGATCATTCAAAGCGATAAGACCGTGTATAAACAATAATTTTCGCTTGGCAAAGCAAATGTTTATACTGTTTATTGCTCTCATTCGTATTCTTTGAAAAGTTCATATTACATCGACAAATTCATATACGTCATTTTGCTATGATTATCATCTAAATCAAACAATTCCTAGTTTGATTTCGATAAATTCATACGACAAAAATTCTGGTAATAAATCAACTAATATTATTATTAGTCATGATTCTTTTTTTTTTACTTTTAACGTCAATGTTTTTTTCCGCTTATTGAAATCGAATCTAACTCATGTGTCGAATATTGCTTTGCAGACATTCTATTGCTCAACCTTCAAATCACTTTGGATGTTTCTGTTTCGAATCAATCTCGACAAAACATGTTAAAAATTCAAGATGCTTTTTTAAGACGTATTTCATATGGAGCGTTACATTTTCAAAGTTATAAATTATTCGCTATTTTTATTCAAACAAAACTCATTTGTTCCTTCTATCGTTTATGCTGTTTTTTTTTTCTTCATGAAAATCAAAAATAGAAAGAAGGGAATTTAGAGAACAAAACAGTGATGAGAAGTGAAGAAATAAGAGGAGAAGCACATAAAAAAAATATGGAAATAACTAGTGAAGGGAAGAGCGAGAGGTGATGAGAGATTGGAAGAAAGAAAAAAGAATGAGTGGGGGAGAGAGCGAGAGAGAGGGAACGAGAGAGAGGGAGCAAGACAAGGCGGAGAGAAAGAGAGCGCTCAAAAAAGTGAAAAAAGGTCAGAATTTCCATCGCAAACATCATTGGCATGAATTCTCAATTCATGTTCCGAATTGAGATTTTTTCTTTATTTCTGGAAAAGACGTAAAATATTGTTTCAATCCTAAAAATGACATGCGATTGTTTTGAAATAGAACAAAATATGCTGTTACGATTCACAATTTAAATTGACCCATTTACATTTACACTTGCAATTTGATTCAGAAAATGACTTTCAAGTCTTCATAGAGAATGCATGAATTGAATTCCACTTTATTTAATTACATCTTCCAATCTCTCTCTCTCTCTCTCTCTCTCTCTCTCTCTCTCTCTCTCTCTCTCTATTTTGGAGTGGCACATGGAAGTGGCATGATTGTAAAAAACACTCCTGGACACAATAACACAAAGCCACACACAATTTCAAAAGGTTATTACAATCAACATTGGCCAATGGAGAAATTGAAATTTCAATGCATTTGACTGAGTTCTCACAAACATCCTCAATGATTCAACTAAATGCTGCAAAACAATAAGAAACATTGTTTACAAAATACAAATAATAACAATAGTCACGAAAATAGCATCACACAAATAGATGCGCAATTTACGAACAGGCTATAAATTCAACTATACTAGAGAGCTAACGAACCGTTTATACGCAAACATTTCGATGATGCCGAATAGTTTCATAAGTAAATCAAAGTTTCAATTGCAACTACAAACAATGTAATTACAAGTCAAATTTTAAAGCAATTTTTTGGAATCTCTCTTTGTCTGGTTTTGTTTACTTTTCAATGGATTTACGAAAACTTTGTTCGAAAAATGAGATTTTGTTCGATATTTTCGCCCAGAAACTTAGTTGATGGAATTTTAATCAGAAATCCTCTTGAAATGATGGTATTTCTTCGATAATTCATTCAGCACTCTTCAAAATTCAACAATTTGATAACATTAAAATGTGAATTCAATAAGGAAACTCAAGACCACTTTAATAGGGGATTTTTAATTCAAATCGGAATTTTTCTATTTTCTTTTCACTACTTTTTCTATTCCGGAAACAGAACCTTAAACCTACTAATTTAAATCACTTTAATTCATTTAAATGAATTTGATGAGTTTCAATGAATTTTCTTCAAAACAAAATGTGAAAAAAAATTCAATTTCGTTCCATCACGAACATACCTTTTCATCATTACTAAAACATTATTTTTCAATTGCGAAAGGGAATTTCATCTCATTCATGAATTTAATTCACACAGAATGTGCCTTTTCTCTGGCAAATCCAATAATTCATGGCAAAAATGCGTTGGTGTTACTTGATATACGATTAAATGCCATTCAATAAGGATTCCGTTTCCGTTTCAGTTCACATGAATTTGAGTGAAAATTGGTCATATGTCAAAGTCAGCGAATGTTGATAATGAAAAATGGTAAATGGTGTCGTGCATCAAATATAAAAACATGGAAAAATGACAAGCACATTGCCAAAATTTCGAATTCGTAACCACGTTTTTTCTTTCTATTCTCCTGAAAATCTGCCACACACTCATTGACAATGAGTCATTGCTCTGTTTTTTTCTCCTTCAAAGTGCCATTATCATTGGAAAATACTAATAAATAACATCTTTTCTATCTCTTTTTCTTTTATCTAACAGCCGTGTTACTTTGCCAATAACCGTTGAAGAGGTAAGCATTACACAGGAAAATAATCATTGGTCAGCTGTTTTCGTGCGGCAAGCCGTTGAAACCATAATTATTATGGGTTGGAATGTTGCGCATTGCTTGTTGTGCATCAATTTGTTTTTTTTTTTTTTTAAATTGAATCCGCATTCCATACAATTCATGTTAATAAACTTGATGAATTATTTAAATTGATTGATGTTTACATTGTCATTGAATGCGGGCTCAATTTTTACACGAAAAAGGCGAACCACGAATGTCATTAACTTTATTTTGATTTCTATCAATATCTTCCTCCCTCCCTCTCTCTCTCTCTCTCTCTCTCTCTCTCTCTCTCTCTCTCTCTATCTATCTATTTCGGTGTGAATTTATTATATTGAACATTTTTTTCTTTTTTTTTGCCCACAGTATCAAGTAGCTCAATTATTTTCGGTGGCTGAGGTATCGAAAAATGAAACTGGTGGCGGTGAAGGTATTGAAGTATTAAAAAATGAACCATTCAACGATCATCCACTTCTCAATGGCAAATACAGTTCTGGACAATACACTTATAAAATATACCATTTGGCATCGAAAGTGCCCGCATTTATTCGTCTATTGGCACCAAAAGGTTCATTAGAAATTCACGAAGAGGCATGGAACGCATATCCATATTGCCGAACAGTCATAACCGTATGTGTGAAAAAAAAAATTTTTTGATTCACTTTGTTTTGTTTTTTTCTTTTGTTCGTTTGACTTATTGGCATTGCAATTGGAATTGGAATTTGGAACACATTACAGAAATAAATTCAAAACTCACAATAAAACATATTGATTTCAAGGCGAAACTAATTAAATCATATAATATCAAAACAAAAACATTCGTCTTTCGAATCGATAAATTGCAATTCATACAGATTTTATTGATTTTTCAACGCGATTTTTTTCCTCTTTTTTTCCAATTGATTTTATTTCATGCATTAAGTATGATTTTTTTTTCTTTGATTTCCTACAAAATGGACGATGTGTTCTTGTTGAAGAGGAGTTTACTTTTTTATCAGAATTATTGCATATTTTCTCATAATTTTTCTTCGATTTCAAATAATAATCAATCAGTTCAAATAGTCAATAATTCGAAAATTAATATTTTCGGTAGAATTTCAATTTTCATACCAAACTTTTTCATTGTTTTTCCATGATTATGTTTAAAAATAGGAATTTTTTTGTAGAAAAAATTTTCTTAAAAAATTCCAAAAGGATTTCTTCCCCTTCAAATTATCAATTGCAATGCCTTATGCTTAACTAATCGAAAACCTTAAAATATCATTAATTAAATTTTGAAATTTTAATTTGAAATTTGTCCCAAATTTTATTTCATTTTCTTTAATTTTTTTCTTTTTTTTTTCAAAAATTCAAACATTAATGAATTTATTTTGTAAAAACCAAAAAAAAAAAAAAAAAAAAAAAATAGAATCCAAAGTTTATGAAAAATAATTTCGTGTTGGTGATTGAGACTTTACATGCGCCGGACACCGGTGATAAACCGAACGTAAGTGTGGACTTGAGCAAGTCATTAATATGTTTTCTTTGTTTTTTTTTCTTTCTTTCTTTTCTTTTCTCTTTTTCTCTTGTTTCGTTGTTGCAACCCCCGATGTAAACCTATATGGTGTTTGGTGTCGTTTCATGCTCGAAACGTGTTGTTCTCGACTATTGTATATTATGTGCAAATGAACGAACAAAAAAAAAACGATCTAATTAAAACAAAAATTTAAATGGTGTTGGGTATTTTTTTCAAATCGTCATATCTCCGTTAAATATGAATTGTATGTAGAATCCGGGATATATGAAAGAGAATTTTGTTGTTTGTATTGAATCGTTACACCTCGCTGATGTTGGCAATCAAAACAATGTAAGTGCGTGTGTGAGAGTGTTAATGCACGCAGAATAACAAACAAAAAAAAAAATTTGCAAAAGATTTTGTGAAAAATCGCGTGAATTGTTTGCACTTGATCCCCTACCTTTTCCCAGCACGGTGTGATGTAGTGTAAAATTAATTAGATTGCATGACCACCAAAATTAGTAAAAATAAAAACTCACCCACAATGTCACGAAAAGAGCAAGGCTTTTCTAAGAATAAATACTGACTTTTCATCACACGTGCAATTTGCACGAAAACTTTGAATTTATCGAATGAAAAATCAATATGACTTATCCTTGTTCTTTACTTAACTTATGTTTATCCGCATGACATCTAATTGGCATACATTGACCACGTGCCATAAATGATAATTCATTTTTGTTTTTTTGCCTTTTTTCTTTCAAATTTTAACCTTTTCTTGACACATTTCAGGTGCACGAGCTACCTGCTGACAAATTGAAAAACCGAGAAGTTGTTCCAATTGATATTGCAAATGACCCAGTCGCCTCAAGTGATTATAAACTAACAGAAGATCCAGCTAAGTATGTTCATTTTTTTTTTTCTTTTTTTTTCATTTCAAATCAAAGGAAATATTTTTATTTTCTTGTTGTTGTTGTCTTGTTTGTTCTTCATTTGTACAGGTTTAAATCGGAGAAAACGGGACGTGGTCCATTGGTCGGACCAGACTGGAAGAATAATGTTACGCCTGTGATGACATGTTACAAATTGGTAACTTGCGAATTCAAATGGTTTGGTTTGCAGTCAAGAGTGGAAAGTTTCATTCAAAAAACCGAACGAAGGCTATTCACGGTATTCCATCGGTGAGTGTGCAATGTGTTTTTTTTTTTTTTTTTTCAAAATATTAAAACATATCTATTGAGTAGATCGAGAGGAGAGTATGTAAAAAAATTCAAAATAATTTTGAAAAAGGAGAGTATGGAAAACATCAATTAGGATATACTAAAGAGGAGAGCATGTTCACTTAAATACTAAATACAATGCAAAATCGTAAAATCCGTACTCTCTTTTAACCATTTTTAGTGTTACAATTACTTACTCTCCTTTTTTGCTATAAAGTCGGATGAACATACTCTCCTCTCGATCTACTCAATAGATATGTTCAATGTGAAAATTTTGAATTAAAACTTTTGATTATTTTTTCAACAACTTTTTCATTAAATGATCAACATTTTTATTCAAAAAGTTCATACAATTGTCCAATTTTTTCAAAAAAAAAAAAAAAAAAATTGTGAAATTTTGATAAGTTTTTCACAAACTTCCTGCTTTTAATTTCCCAATTTTTGTTATTTATTTCACGAGAAATGTGCAATTTTTTTTTTTATATTTATTCTGCTCGTAAAATAGATTGAAATGCAATTTTATCAAATTTTCATAAAAATTTTCAAAATTGTTGAATGAACCCATTCAAATGGAACTAAACAAACTATTCATTTGCATTGTTTCATTTCAAAATTCAAATTTTAAAAATTTGAAAAAATTTCGCAAAATTCGAAAAAATAAAAATTCATTGTCTCTTTTTCACCCACAGTCAACTATTCTGTTGGATGGATCGTTGGTATGGTTTGACAATGGAGGATATTCGTGCTCTGGAAGAAAAAACCAAAGAGGAATTGGATCGACAGCGTCAACATGGTGAAGTGCGTGGAATGCGTGCGGAAACTGATTAAATTCATTGATGACGTAATGAAACATGTTTGTGTGTGCGTATTCCTTAACAAAAATGAAGGAAGCTGAACCAATAACTTGAAGAATGAAAACAAAACAAAACAAAAAAAAAAAAAAAAAAGAATTATATAAACTCTATAAATAATTTAAAATGGAAAAGTAAAAAAAGAAAAAAAAATTTTTTTTTTGAAATGAAATTGTGGAAATAAAACGAAATGGAAAAGAAAATTTTGTTGTAAATTACAGGCGAATGTTTTTTGAAAGGGTGACGGTTTGGGGTGTAAGCACACAATAATAATAACATTGATGAATAATAACACAAAACTAAACTAACATTTTGGCAATAACAACAACAACAACAACAACAAAAAAAGAAATCTTAAACAGATAAACAAAAAATTCTTGTTATAAACGTTAGTGAGATAGAGGAAAAATCAATTAATATGCAAAAAGCAGAAAAAAAGTGAAGAAAAAAAAAACGATTTTTATCATCGATCTCGCATCGGATTGGCAGAAGACTAGATATCCGATATCAGCTGATTTAATTAGTTCAATAGAGCGTAGACACGTCCCAGAGGACAAACACATATACAACAAATGTACAATTTTTTTTTGTTCGTGGCATAGCTACTACAACAACATTCTCCTCAGTTTCACACACACACAAACACATACTAAATTCATTTTGCCTTTTCGCCACTTAAAGTTCACACATTTCTATGCAATCAATGGGTTCGAGACAGCACATGCTATACAGAATGCAAAATTAGTCGATGGTCACTTACACTCTAGTCCACCACCTCATTTCCCCATTGACCACAACGATCAGTGCCGAATATTTGTCAATAATCAACCCATTGAAATGTCAACAATGAAATTAGATAAGCAAATGTCAACACCGAATAAATGCTATCGAATTCACATTGATCGAATAGATGTGTGTAAATTGAGTAGGCCAAAACTTGCAATATTAACAGTATTTAATAAAAAACAAAATGTCGAAATGTTCCGACAAATCCATAAACACACATTACTCCAAACATTCATAATTTACTTTGTTCCTAATCATTTTTAGATTGTCTCCATTGTTAAGGAAGAAACTCTTTTAATCACATACGCATATATTGAATCGTTCATTTTGCTACGTATTAAAAACTTTGAATTTTTTGACTAGTTTTTCTTCGTTTCGTTTTTCCTTGTTATTTATTTTCAATAAATTCTAAAACATTTTCATACTTTCGCATTTAATGAAAGATGAAATGCATTTATTGATAGAAATTTTCTTTATAAAATTTTCACACATATGACACATATACATCTGATGCATTCACAACTATTAGTGATATGAAATTTAAGCCGAATAATTATGATTCTAAAGAGACAGGATCAAAATGAAGCTTGGAGAATTGATGATTGATCAAATTGTGAGAATTGCGTTGGGAAAAATTCGAAAAATTTGAGAAAACATTTTTCCTTTTAAACAAAAAAAAAAAAAATTAAAATAGTCAAAAAAATTCTAAAAAATAAAATTTGCCGTTATGAAAAAAAAGATAAGAAATTTGCGACTGAAAATGACTTGAATTTTAATTTTTTTTTTTTTGTCTCTTTAATTAAAGAAATTTACTATAAATCTCACCTAATGTTCAGATTTGGACAAAATATTCAACTTTTCACACAAAAGTGCAATTCGATTGGAAGGACACTTCGTTAAATGCCAAATGCTGTCTTCTACAAATTGTTTAAAAAAAAAAATCGAATTTTTATTCGATTGAATCTGTTTTTTTCTCGTACAATTTTCACAAGTGAAAAAGATCATTATTATTCCAGCTGTGTATTGAATAAAAAAATCGACCCAAGCCAAAATCGAATATAAACAGCCAAAAGGCGGCTTCTTCCGACTTGATTCAATTCATACAAGAATTGAAAACAATGTTACCACTGCAATTTTAACGCCTAAGATGATATTCATAAAATTCTGGCATTTAACCAGACAGTTCAATACAAAATAAATAAACATTCTTTGAATAAATATATTAAAAGCAGAAAATTTCTTTACAAAACCAAATAAATCTGAATGTCCATTTTGAATAAACTAAGCGTATTAACCGATGAAATTGAACAAACAAAACAGACTTTAAATCTGACTCAGTTCAATTGAATCTTAAGATTTTTCGAAGATTTTTTTTTTTTTTTTTTTTTTTTGAAGATCAAATTTTGACTGAAATTTCGATATGAAAGAAAGTAAAGAGATTCAAAAATCAAGTGGGAATAAATTGATTTATTCAAGTCCACATCAAGTGGCATTCAACTTTGGCTGGTTCAAAATTTCATTAGATTTTTATTTGAAAACAATTTGAAATTTTCTTTCGATGAAATTGATACACTTTCGCTTCATCATTGAATTTGTTTTTTTTTTTTTTCTTTTGTAAACTTACCTAATTTTCTTATAGCATTTTGTAGTCTTTTCTAAGTTTCGTTTAACTGATGTAAATATATAATAAAACTGCAATTGAATCGAAAACTAGAACAACAAATATATGGGAAAAAAAACGAGATTTTAGAAAAGAAGAAGTAGTAGAAAAAAAAAGGTGAAATAAAACTGTGTTGATAGAACCGAGGACGAGGACACGGGAAACACACCACGCATTTAACGAATTAAAACACGTTTATTGCATTAATCTTGTTTGTTATTTGACAATTTTTGGCTTAACTTTCATTCAAATTTATTGAGAAAACAAAAAGTGAAACAAAAAACCACAACAACATACACGTATATAAAAACATTTCCAATGAACATTTACTTCGATCAGCTAATGGATTTGGGAAAAAACAATAATGTGGCTTTCTTGAAAACGTAAAACGATGATTGAGAAAGAGAGAAAAAAAAAAAAAAGAAAAATTAGATGGAAAAGGAAAATGAAAGAAAAATTAATAAAACATTTTAGTAAAATTCATTATCTATTACAGAAATTGTTCTAATTGTATTATATTTGAATGGATGGAAACAAAAATATATTATGAGATGAAAAAAAAAACGATGGCGACTTTTATTTTTCAAACATTTCATTCATAGTATTTTAATCTATATAATGGATGCAACAAATAGTATTGGAATTATTCAGAAGGTAGGATCACATCAAAGCGTTACACAAAATGATATCAGTTCTTTTGTGTGTTCAATTCAACGGAGCATCAAACCTCATCAAGTAGTTTTTGGAAATTATTGACAATACAGTGAAAATATGGTTTTCACAGTATTCATCGTGAAATACAGCAAATTTTATATATTTGGATGTGGCTGATTTATTGAACATTTGTGATCCAAACACAATGATGCATTTGTGAAATTTCCTAGGGGCGTACAACTCGTGCGAGTTCCGAGTTCGCTCATACAAATCTACGCGTTTTTACAAGTTCATCAAGTTTCATGCGAGTTTTGCGAGTTTCTGCGTTTATAATAAGAGTTTATACGAGTTCAGAAGTATAACGCTCAATAATCTTGACAACTGAGATGGCAATAGTTTGTTTACAATTATAAACGAAAAATATAATACGAAAATATTTGTCATATTGCTAAGTATAAAAAGCTGGAAAATATTTTATTAAGTTAACCGATGAATACTTTCGTCAGTAAATATATTGATTTTTGTCCGGGTTTGAATTTATATTCAGAATTTTTTTTTTAAATGATGCATATTCTGTGTTTTCTAAGCCATGATGTTAGTTTTGGTTTACAAATAATTTGATTCAATTTCTTTAATGAGTTCACTATTTAAAGAGAGAATAAGATCATAGGAATCTCACAATCAAATGCTATAATTCTGTTAAAAAATCTTGTAAAGCAAATAGTATTTTCAAATGTTATACTCGTAGTTATTTTACAATGAACGTATTTGATGACATTACACTGATTTGACTGTAATCTAACTGAAATGATAACGTATATAGATTTACTGTCATACTCGAACGCGTACGAGTTCGCGCGAGTTCCTCCATGTTAGTCTTATGCGAAACTTGTGCTGTGCACGAATACTGCGCATTCGGAGCTGTGTGCAATGATTTGATGCGAGTTTTTTGCACGTTTTCAAGTAGTTGTACGCCCCTAGGAAATTTCTGGCAACAAATCTTCTGTCGATGAAACAACTCGAGTTTTTAAATTTCGCAGAAAAGCAGGATCTATGGAAAATTCTTCATATTTTCGAACAATTTGGAAGATTAATGAAATAAATTAAGGATGATGATCACACTTTGGCGACATTTTTATTCCTTTTCTCATACGATTGGTTAATTCTTGGATTCAAATTCATAATAAGCATTGCTTCAATTGAAATTCAATATTTTCAATTGTGTAAAACGATGTTTTAATCTAAATTTGGGAATTTTTCGAATAATGAAACGCCCTTTTTCATTCAAATTTAAATATGGGAATGAATTGCTCTGCCTTTAGTTTAACATTAACTGTATTTTGTTAAACAATAACTGAGTGCTGATTATGTATTTCTCTTCAATAAATCGGTTGAGTTAAATTCGGTTATAATAAGTCGTAAATACATATTGAGCTAATCGTTCTAGCTGTTTTTCAACATTTTAGCAGAATTAAAGTTGTACAAAAGTTATAATAATTCAGTTGTAATTGTTTTCCAATAAAAATTTTACAAATTGGGAGAAAAAAAATTTTCAAGACAAAATTTGCTTGATTTTTCAAATTGAAACATCATTGAAACATTCAAAAGTGCAAATTAAAATATTTAAATTAAGTGAAAATTCTTCAAACATTAAGCTCTTTCTTAATACAGTGAAATTACAATGGTGTAAACTTTTCTCGTTATGAAGGTGAAGACAAAAAAAAAGATCACATTTTCCCAAGGGACTGAAATCATGGAAAATACATTTTTTTCGATAATTTTCGGCCCCAAAAAACGCCCACTGCCAAAAAATTACTGTTTAGCATAGAAACGTAAAATGCGGAAACTATTTCAATTGTTTCTGGCAAAAATTATTTTGATTGCTTTTGGTAAAACTATGCTGATGGTTTTAATTTTTAGTCGATTATTGTGTATTAGTTGTCAATTGATTTGAATTACACTTGCCATCAAAAGTACTTAAATCCATTGAGTTTTCATTTTTTTTCCAGAACTATTGAGAAATGCTTAAAAATGATTAAAAATGTTCAGTTTGTGATTTTATTATTCCTTTGGAAGAGTTGCCACAGCGCATATTTTGAAGAGCAGTAAGTTAATTCAAAGAAAAAAAACCGAAAACTGCTTGATAAAAATACAAAATAAAAAAAATAAAAAAAAAATTTGCAGACCAAAGCTGTTGACAGAAAATGGGAATTTTGTAATTGAATCGGCGCTTGATAAAAATATAACATTTCGATTAATGGGAAATGGTTTTTTGAATATAAATGATATGAATATGATAAATATGATAAGTCATACTGGATTGAATGCATCGAATTCGAATTTGGCAGTTCGGTTAGCGATACTTGAGGCACAATTACAAGACATTCCAATAGCAGATGATACGACAAGACCACAGAATCAAAATATATTGCAGCGATTATCATCACTTGAGCTTGAACTGAATGAAACTGAAATTTGTTCAAATTTAAATCAACGCGTTCGTGATTTGGAAGATAAAGTATATCAAATTTTAGAGCAATTGAATGCTGACATTTGTTCATCAAATCCATGCAAAAATGGTGGAACATGCACAAAGACTTGTGCTAGTTATACGTGTAAGTGTTTGGATGGATGGACGGGTGTGAATTGTGAGGAAGATGTTAACGAATGTGCAATTTTCGTTGGCACCGATCTGGGATGCCAACACTCAATTTGTGAAAATACACCGGGAAGTTACAAGTAAGATTTAATCACATCTCTTGGGACCCAAAATTAAGTTAATTCGTTAATTTGATCAATTTTTCACCATTTTCCAGTTGTATATGTGATTCTGGATGGCAAGGAGTTCATTGCACCAAACGTAACGTTGATTGTTTATCATCGTCGTCATTTGAAATATGCGGTCATGGTACATGCGTGCATGCAAATGATGCCAATGGCTATCGATGTATATGTGATCAAGGTTGGACAAGCAATAGTTCATCGCCAGCTTGTATGGCCGATGTAAATGAATGTGAATTACAACAGCCGCATTGTTCAATTGATCCAGAGGTTCGTTGCATCAATCTACCAGGCACATACACATGTGAACAATGTCCACACGGTTACACTGGCAATGGTTACTACTGCAAAGACATTGATGAATGCGGTGTGGATAATGGCGGTTGTAGTGTGTATCCATATGTTGCGTGCATCAATACAAAAGTAAGAATTTTTTATTTAAAGAATGCAAAAAAAAAAAGTTCAAATTTCGAAAAAATAAAATGAAAATGTTTCAGGGTTCATCCGAATGCTCATCATGTCCATTTGGCTACACTGGTGATGGACGGATATGTATACAAAATATGGGTCTAAATCCAATTCTCCCATCAAATGGACAACCATTCGCTCAAAATCAATGTGATAATCCGAGTGTCTGTCATCCGCTGGCAAAATGTGTACAAAGCATCTATGGAATTACATGTATTTGTCCACCACATCACATTGGCAACGGAAGAGGTCCATCAGGTTGTGCTCCATCAAATAACACCGTTGATGGTTGCACGACGAATAATTGCTTAAATGGTGGCACCTGTATCAGCGTTGGAACATTTGATTTTAGATGCAAATGTCCACCTGGAACAGAACTACCGAACTGCGAACATTCGACAAATGCTTGCTCAGAAAATCCATGCCAAAATGGCGGCACATGCACTCTATCCAATGAAACTCAATATATTTGCACATGTCCTTCTGATCGAACTGGACGAAATTGTCAAATGGAAGTTCGTTCGTGTGGTGGAGTTCTCGATGCTTTCAACGGAACATTGAAATATCCATTATCTAATGATGATTATACACACAATTCACGATGCGCTTGGCTCATCAAAACTGGCGACGATAAAGTCTTGAATATCACTTTTACAAAATTCAATTTGGAAAATTCATTAGATTGTCGATATAATTGGTTACAGGTATGGCAAAAATGAAGAATCAAGTTAAAACCGAAAATGCACATTTTTATTTCAATTTCAGATTCATGATGGTCGATCATCTGCTTCTCATATGATTGGAAGGTAAGAAATCTATTGAATTCACTGCAATTTGATTTGTCAAGTCTTTTTGGGGAAAATTTTTTATAGATTCTGTGGCTCGACATTGCCAAAGAATGGTCATCTGATTTCCACACAGAATATGCTTTATTTTTGGTTTAGATCGGACAACAGTTCATCACATGATGGTTTTGAACTTAGTTGGAATAGCGTGGATCCAGGTACACATCTTCGTTCAACCTCCCCCCTCCTCTCTCTCTCTCTCTCTCTCTCTCTTCCTTTCCCCTCGCTCTCTTCCTTTCTCACTCCCTGCTCCCACTCCCTCTTTCTCTTATTATCTTTCCCTAATTTTTCCTTATTATTCATAACTTAACTAAAACTTTGCTCTTTTCTCACTTAAATTTCGAAAGTTTGCGGTGGAGATTTATCGATTGAAAACTATGGAATAATTGCATCTCCTGGTTCGCCTGGTAATTATCCGCCCAATTGTGACTGTATTTGGAAATTGATTGCTCCAGCCGGCCAACGAATTCGTTTGACATTTTTCACTTTACAATTGGAAGCTCATGAAACGTGTCAATATGATTATTTGGCCGTAAGTCGAAACGTATTTTTTATTCGAATCAATCATTATAATAATCATAAATCAATCGGTACAATTTTTTGTGTAAAATTATTTACGAAATGAACGTTTTTTTTTTCTTCAAAATTTGAAACAATCATTTCTATTCAAGATATACGATGGATCATCAACAGATGGTGAATTGTTGGAGAAATTCTGCAATACATCACATCCGTCCGAATTGATAAGCTTAGCAAATGAATTAACATTGAAATTTCATTCAGATGAAGATGGCACCGATTCAGGTTTTCAAATTCATTATGCTGTAATCGAAGGTATTCAAGGCTGTGGCGGTACATTTACTGCAAAACATGGTGAAATTGGTTCACCTATTGAGAGTGGATATTATCCACATAACTTGGAATGTCACTATCTAATTCGAATGCCAAGCAAGACAAAATCAATAATGAAATTATCATTTTTATCGTTCGATTTGGAGGAATCTTCATCATGTTATTCTGATTATGTTGAGGTGAAATGGAGAAACATATTTTGACTTTACTTTATTTTACTTTACTCTATGAATTTTCAAAATCCACTTTATTTTCGGAATATCAGATTTATGAGGGAAATAATATGAATGCTCCAAAAGTGGGAAAATGGTGTGGCAATAGGCTTCCGCCCGAATATTCATCAACTTCCAACGAAATTCTAATCATTTTTCGTTCTGATTTCTCAAGTAGTGCAAGCGGTTTTCGTTTAAAATATGAATCAAGTAAGTTTTAAATTCGAAAATTCTTGTAGCATGAGAATATTAATTTAAAATTCATTGATTAGTTTGTGGCGGAAGGTTTGAAGATGGTGATGGTATTATTACATCTCCTTCATTTCCAAATGCATACAAAGGCAATTTGAATTGTATGTACGAAATCATTGCACCATTGGGTAATGCGATCATTTTGAATGTTACCAACTTTAATATTGAACAAAAAACTGGATCTACTTGTATATACGATTCACTAAGCATTTATGATGGCATTATTAGTAACAGTACATTGCTTGGCATTTATTGTGGCCATGAAATACCATCACTTGTAACATCAACCGTGAATCGTTTATATTTAATTTTTACAACTGATAGTTACCATTCGGGTGATGGCTCTTTAGATGGGTTTAAAATTGTTTATTCTTTTGTTAATATAATGGGTATGTTGAAATTTTCCGCTGACATTTTTACCAAAAAATCTCTTCATTGTTGAAATGTAGATTTCCTTGAAGATTTTTCAAATTATTTCGATATAATTGAGATTTTATTTGATTTCATTTCTTAGGTTGTGGTGGAATTATTACAAAACCAAATCAAACCATTTCTATTCAAACGATTGATATTGATACTGATTATGTTGATATGTCTTGTAAATGGTTCATAATTGCACCAATTGGTTTTCACATTCAATTACAATTTAGTTCATTCTTACTGAATATGGACGATGAAGACTGTCAATCGGAATATGTGAAAATTTTCGAAAAAATTACTCACAATGAAAATGATGTGCATGAAATTGGAAAATATTGCAAAGGCAATGAGCCACCGCCATCACTTATTTCAAGCATATCACAAGCATTAACCATTTTTTATAAATCACATGCAAATATGAGAGGAAGATTCGAAGCAACATATGATTTTATTGATGATCACAATTGTAAGTATCGCTGTGTTTAGCTTCATTTTAAATTACACGAATTCATAAACAATCGTTTTTATTCGACAGTATGTGGTGGTCAATACTACTCATTAATGGGATCCATCGTGAGTTTAAATCAAATTTTTATTCCTTTTTTTTATTGATCTAATTGTCATTTGTTCTATTTGATCAGAATTCACCAAATTACCCGAAAAATTATCCAAAAAATATGGATTGTGTTTATGTTATTAATGCACCATCTGGCAAGCAAATTCAACTCACAATTGAATCATTCGAACTTGAAGATAAACACAACGGATGTGATGATTTCCTTGAAATCAGGTTCATTTGAATGAATTATATTATAAAACATTTGAAAATTCTAAATAATTTTGTTAATGAAAAAAAAAAAAAAAAAAAAAAAAACAATTTAGAAATGGTGCCAGTTCCAAATCTCCACTTTTCGGTATATTCTGTGGAAGAGAAATCGTACAACCAATTAAATCTTTTGGAAATCATATTTACTTGCGATTTAAATCTGATACGATGATGGAATACAAAGGATTTAAAATTAACTATGACTCTTTCCGCAGAGGTATGTAGTGACAATTTCAATGAATCAATTTCTTTTCATCAGTTGTTATGTCATGAATCATGTCTCATGATCGATTCGATCGCATATCAATAATTTTTCAATTCTGCTACTGTTTTCTCAATAGGATGTGGCGGTAGTTTTAATCATGTTGAAAAAGGGACAATATCATCACCAAATTATCCGTAAGAAAATTGATTTGAAAACACTTCAATAAGAATGAAATCTTCGAATTTAGTTCGAAATTTTAAATGAAAAATCCTTTTGTTACCAGAGAGCCATACCCAGCAAATGTGCAATGTAATTATGATATTGAAGTGTCAAAGGGTTCAACAATAAAGTTGATTTTCAATGATCTCATTTTGGGTACTTCAAGTGATTGTTCAATGAACTATATTTCGGTAAAAAAAAAAATTCAATTTGAAATTACGAAAAATTCAACACAAAATAAAGTCGTCAAATTAATTTTAGATTTATGATGGACCAAGTTCTGAATCACATTTGCTTGGAAAATATTGTAACATGCAAGAGACCGTTGCATTAGAATCAACATCAAACAAAATGTTTATTCGATTTAATGTCGATGCTAGCAATGAAGAGCGTGGTTTTGAAATAAATTTCAATTCAAGTAGAAAAAAATCTCTCATTACATTACAAATGTATGTTCATTTTTTGATAAAAAAAAATTGTTTCTTTTCATCTCATTAGATTGTAATCGAACAATACATGATTTGCGTGGAGCAATCGGTAATTTTTATGATTAACTCAATTTGTTTAAAACAATTTTACTTATGCAATAACATTATTTTCTACAGAAACTCCGAATTTCCCATCAGAATATCCACCTAAAATCAATTGTGAATGGATAATAATACCACCGATTGGTAGTCGAGTGTTTCTTGAGTTTTCGCATTTTCAAATATATCCATATACAGAATGTATATTTGGTTATTTAATGATTGACGAACGTGATACAAATAATTCGACTATCAAATCAAATAAATATTGCCATGGGTTGCCAACACCTCTGAATACATCAAACACTGTTGTTTTGAAGTAGATTACACTCGTCGAGTCACATATCCATTGCAAAGTACATTCTGCATTTTTTTTTTTTTTTCTAGATTCCATTCAGATGAATATTTAGTTGCCACTGGTTTTCATTTAGAATACGAAATTCAAGGCTGTGGTGGAATATTGAATAATCCCGAAGGAAATTTCACATCGCCAAATTATCCAAGTCATTATCCAAATAACGTGAATTGCCATTGGATTATTGAAGTTGATTATGGCCAGTTAATTGAAATTACATTTGATGATTTTGATTTTGAATCTTCACCGGATTGCTCACAAGATGGATTGATTGTAAAGCAAATTAAAATTTGTTCATTGTAAAAATTTATGAAAAAAAAAAAAAAAACACACATACACACAATTTTTTCAGATTGCAAACAATGGAAACTATTCACAAGTCATAAATCGATTCTGTGGAAATATTCACAATACAAAATCAGTGGTTACATCAAGAGAAAATCGAATTTATGTGCATTTTTATAGTAGTTTTTTCAATACAGCCCGTGGATTCGCTGCAAATTACAAATCAATTCAATCGAGTAAGTTTCAATAACTTTCTTGCAATTTCAACGACTTTCACACTATAAATTGAGTTATTTTTTTCTCACTTTTTCTGTTGTCATTTCAGAATGCGGTGGTATTCTAGCTATTACACAAGGAAATCTAACAAGTTTAAATTATCCACAAAACTATCCGATTAAAACCGATTGCCAGTGGTTGCTTCGCACTGAACCATCACACACAATTTTATTTCAATTTATAGATTTCGATTTGGAAGGTGAACCAAGCGAAAATTGTCACCTTGGAAATGTGGCCATTTATGATGGCAATGAGATGAACGAAGAGAAACGCATATTGAGAGAATGTGGTAGACAAACAACTGAATCGGATTCATACAATCAAACTCGACTCGGATTTACTAAACCCATCAAATCGACTGGCAATGAAATGCTTATTGTTATGGAAGCAGATGGTCAATTTGGTGCCAAAGGTTTTGCAGCTGAATTCAAAACGGTATTTAACAAATTAATTAAATTTATAAATTTTCGTGCACAATTTTTGATGGAAAAAAAAATAAATGCAAATTTTTGCAGTCATGCGGATCGAAAATAATCACATCTTCTTCTGGTATTCTTGAAGTTGGCCGATACTTACGATGGCTCAGAGATGGATGCGAATGGACAATTATCGCAAAAAATCCAAGTATATCAAGCTGAAATTGGAAAATCAATCGTTTGGATTATTTTTGGCCTTTGTTTTTGCAGATCAACACGTTTCACTAAACATTCATCATATTGATATTGAACCCATTTTCTTAACATCAAATGGATTCCTATGGAATAATTCTGTTAGTGAATGCACGAGAAAAATTATTGTATGTATTCTTGTTCTAATTATTTTTCGCCAGTTTATTCATTGATTCTGATATAGCAGGCGATTCTGGTTAATAACGTAAAGGGTATCACCAGCTAGAATCACATAAGGTTCTCTGGAAGTTGAAAAACCTTATCAAAATAAAATTATCTCTCTGAAAAAATTTTGGTTGAAGAAAAAAGGTCTTTCGGTCAAAAATTCTATAGATGGTACCAGAGATTCTAAAGAACCTCATGTCGGAATCTTTGAATTTATTCCAACTATTTTTAGTTAAATTTTCACAACAGTAATATTTTCCATCACTTGAAAAGGTTCACGAGGGCTCATCTATAAAAGGTCCAGTAATTAAAGAAATTTGTTCAAACAAACATCCGCCAATGATCACATCCGAAGGAAACTCCCTAACAATTCAAATTGATGCATTTGATGATGTAGATGTGGCTTTTACAGTTGATCTAAGGGCATATTATACTGTCATTGATAATGGTAACATCGTCCATCTCCATCCTTTTTTCTATTTCTATCTTCATTCATATCTTTTCAGAATGTGGCGGTGATTTTAAATCGGTTTCTGGGCAAATTGGTAAGTTTATATTTTTTGGTTCCATTTTGAAATGATACATTTTTTTCATTTCAGCTTCACCTGGATATCCCCACAGGTGAGAATTACGTATTCTCAAATAAAAATTTAATTTTTCAACCAATTTCATTTCATTCAGTTATAAAAATAATATCGAATGTGAATGGACGATCGAAGCATCGCCGGGTAATGAGATTGCAATACAATTCGATATGTTTGATATTGATGAAACCGATCACTGTAACGGTGATTACTTGGAAATGCGATATAATAACAGTGCTGGACAGATTATTGGTGTTTATTGTGGTACCCAAACTTTGCCAATAATTCCTCATGCAAATGCATTTTGGATGAAATTCCGAAGCGATAATACTGGCGTTCGAAATGGGTTGTTATTAGAATACTCTTACGGTAATTGAAAAAAAAAAAAAAAATAAAAGAACCGATTTTCCAGTTGCTGTCAATTTTTACCATTCAAAATGCTTTAATTTCAATTTCAAATTCAAATGTTAACTTAAAATGTTCATTTATAGCCAAACTAGTTGAGCAAACTGGATCGAATGGTGTGATCACTTCAATGATGTATCCAAATTATGTGTATTCAACATCATCGCCGTTTACATGGCGTATCACAGTGAACGATGGAAATTTTATTGAAATTATAATCGATGATTTTACATTACATTTGGCCAGTTATATTAATATTTACGATGGATACGATGATACATCAATGTTATTGTCGAAAATTACATCGACAAATACTCCGATTAATACGGAAACAATATTGTCAAATACGAATAATGTGTTTATTAAATTTGAAATTCCAACATTCAGTGAGACAAAATTTAAGCTCATTTGGAATCAAATTAATGACTATGATAAATTGCCAAAAGTGTCAAATACGACAAATAGTTTGAATTGTTCATTAAATTCCGTAATCACGGTTAGTGAAATGGATCATTTGACAATACAATCACCAGGTTTTCCAAATGGATATTCCGCAGATGAATTTTGTTCATGGACATTTTTATCCAAAATGGGATACCATGTTGCTATGTCATTTGAGACCCTTGATTTAGAAGTAACAAATGACTGTTTAGCTGATTATGTACAAATTCAACATGGATCGGATATGAAAACATGGCATAATTTAGCATTCAAGTGTACCATGAATGATGCACTTCCAGGTGTACTATATCATGGATCTCCAAATTTGAGACTTTCATTTTCCTCAGATAGGTCTAACAATCGAAATGGATTTAGCAGTAAAGTAATATTAATTTGCGGTGGTTTGATCGATGCAACTCAAGGTGAAATAACTTATGGAATGACCGTATTAAATCATTCAACAATTTTAACACCAACTACATGTACTTGGAATGTGAGCACAGCCTTTGGTACACAAATTAAATTTAATTTCGAAAAATTAAATTTGGAAAAATTAGCGGATGGATCATGTGAGGATTATATCATTATTAGAAATGGCATTCATCAGGAATCGCCATTTTTAGGTTCCGGTAAATACTGTAGAGATTTACCATTGATTCCAAGAACAAGTAGTAATAAAGCCATTGTTCAATTGGTGAGAAAACAAAGAGATGTTACATCAAATGATTTTGTTTTACATTTTCAACAAATTGACCATGAATGTGGTGGCTCTTTAAAACTTGATCACAATACAAATGCAACGATAATTACATCCCCTGAAATTCCAATACCACATATTGAATGTATTTGGCAGATTATTGCACCAAATGGTGAATTATTGAAAATTGAATTTATCGATCGATTTGATTTGAAAAGAACAGATAACTGTTTTGATGAGTATATTGAAATTCGCGATGGTGGCGGCTCATTGATATCACCAATTATTGGAAAATATTGTAATTTCATACCGCAACCAATTTTTACATCATCGAATTTGGTTCGAATAAAGTATTTTACAGATATAGATGTGCCGAGCTATGGATTCAAAGCGAAAATTTCATTATCACAATGTGGCAAATCGATCATTGCATATAGTGGATACATTTCCAGTCCAGGGTATCCACAAAAAGGTAATTTGTTTTGGATTTTAACAAAAATATTGAGTTGAACATACAGGGTTCCTTTGATAACCCCCCCCCCCCTCCGACGCGCTTGGACCCCTTAGAAACATTTGCATTTTTTGATAAAAAGAAAGCTTTTTTCTTGCTCTTCAATTTTTTAAAACTTAAATTTATCGAATTTTTTGTATGTTTCTTTGGGGGACCCTCTGCGAATTATAAGCCTGAATTTCACAACTCCTTTCTTCGGGTCGCCGGTGTCAGAACCTATCAAAACAAAAAAAAATAAAACATTCTCTTTCAACAGGTGCGTATCCAACAAATGCAATCTGCGATTATCACATTGAGGGTCGTCGAGGCACCGTTCTCAATATCACATTTTTAAGTTTCGATCTACCGGTTGCGCAAAATTGTAGTGAAGTTGATCATCTTGTAATTTACTCCATCACACGAAATAACAAAGGCGATAATCGATTGGGTGAACCAAGATATGTGTGCGGAAACACAATGCCAGACGACATTCAAACATTCACCGCGAATGTTTTGATTCGATTTGTAACAAAATCATTAAATACTATGAAAGCTGGTTTTCATCTAATGTTCAATTCATCATCTTATAGTTGTGATAAAGAAATAGAAGCATCTGAAGGAATTCTACAAACATATGGTTATCCAATTCTTCAAAATTCGAGATTTTCTTGTGAATGGTTAATAAAAGTACCAAAAGGTCAACGAATACGATTTGAATTTCTTGATTTTGATATTCCACCGCCATCAAATCACTATTACAACACCATTTCTATTTTCAATGATCTACATTTCACAAGCTTTTCACAGCAATTGACCATGAATAATGATACTTCAGGCCATTTTTACTCAAGTGATAATGGAATGATCATTCAAATATCTATAAATAACTTTAATTCCCGGCATCGTGGTATTAAATTACATTTTTCATCTGATGAATCCACAATTTGTGATGGAAATTTAAATGGTAACGAAGGAACAATCGAAATAAATTCCAATTCAAGTAATTTTTATTGTGAATTCATGCGAAACAATCATCAACCATTTGTGGCAACGCAATTAAATACCGGAACACTTTCTATTCAGGCAATCGATGTTTCACGGCGATATTCGACATGTACACGACTTCCACGCTCTGGCATTTGGATTAATTTCTTCGATGATGAAACACGAGAAGTTATCATGAGATGCGTGGAATATATCGCATCACCATACGTAACAACCAAATTAATATTAAATCAACCATTGGACCACTTTCGATTTACATACAAAATTCATAATTGTGGTGGAATATTATCTGAAGAAATTACACAAATTTCAATTCCAATACTAGCAAACAATTATGGTGCATTAGATTGTGCATGGCAATACACAACAAACACTGAACGAAATATTCAATTAATGCTAAATCGAACGATTATGAATTGTCAAACCGAATACATTAATATTTATCGTGGTAAAACATCGAGTGAACCAAAAATAGCTCATATTTGCGGTAGATTAATTCCAAATCAAACGATCGAAGTCAATTCACAGAGTATTTTTATTGAATATCACACAAATGCATATAATCCAATGAAACGATTTAATATTGAAATTACACCATTCGATGGAACATGTGGCGGTTACCTTTATGAACCAAATTATATATTTTCAAGCCCAAAAAATGGTACAATTTATCCATCCAATACGGAATGCGAATGGATTTTACGAACTGATGATGGTTTTCATATTAGTTTAATATTTATAAATCGTTTTATGATCGAAACCAGCATAAATTGTACGAAAGATTATATAAAAGTGTTTGATATGGTAAATGGCGAATATCATGAATTGGCACATTTATGTGGACGTGAAAATCCACATTATTTGAATTCAACGGGTCGTGAAATGAAAGTATTATTCCATTCAGATGGCAATGGTGATGGTGAAGGTTTCTCAGCACAATGGATAAACAATTGTGGTGGAATATTTAAAGCATCAAATTTACCAAAAATTATCACAAGTCCAAAATATCCATGGTTGTATCCAAGCAATTTATTTTGTAATTATTCCATAAGAGCCGATAATTATGAACAAATTACATTAAAATTCTTGGCATTTGAGTTGAAAGAAACAAGTTTGTGCACAGACGATAGTTTAACCATTTATAAAATAATTAATTTCTCAGATAATATGCAAAAAGTTGGAACATATTGTATGAATAATTCAATTACAACATTTCGATATGAATCACGAATTGATGTCATTTTCCAAAGTGGTTACAATTATCGTTATTCTGGTTTTAAGTTTGAATATAGCACCGATCGTTGTGGCGGTAATATTACATTGCCAACAAAAATTGAAAGTCCATATGCTGAAAATGGTGAAACATATTTGAAATTTGCGTATTGTACATGGTTTATCAAAGCACCGATTGATAAGAAAATTTCAATTCGTTTTGAACATTTTGATATTTTGAAAATACTTGATTGTCAAATGGGTTTTGTTGAAATATATGAAGGAACTCATGAAAATCAAGGAATTCAAGTAAATTATACGCGAAAAGCCAAACTTTGTGGTAATTTAATAGATCATATGCCAATGATTGTTATTGATTCAAATGAAGCAATGATAAAATTTGCTACTTCTGGCCGTGCTAGAGGAAATGGTTTCAGTGCATTGATTTTATTCACAAAGAATTGCAATCAACGCATCAATTTAACATTAGATCAACCAACATTTAATTTGAATACATTGAATATGCATGAAACATTTCTTCATTGTGAATATTTCATAAGTGTGCCCATTGGATATGTAATTAAAGCGCATTTTGTCCACATGGAATTGAAATCGTGCGATACAATTGCAAAAAATAACAAATGTACTTGTAATTACTTGATTGTACGCGATGGATTTGGAACATTTGCTGAATCATTTGGAACATTTTGTGATTATTCACCTCCATCAGATCTATTAACAATCGGCAACAACATGTATATGCAATTTATTACTGATAATAATGGCAATAGTAGTGGATTTGATGTTAATTTCAATTTGATTGAATCACCATGTGGTCAAAGTGTTTATCATGTAAATGATACGCAAAATATTACAATTCAGTCACCAATGTTGAATGAGCATTCATATATGCCAAATATGAACTGTATGTGGCATATTAATCCGCAGAATGAAAACTCATTCACCGAAATTCATTTTCATAATTTTGATTTAGAATCGGATGATATGGAGAACAAATGTATAAAGGATTTTGTTGAAATTAGCGAAGTAAGTGTGATATTAATAATTAATTATTATATATTTTTATAATAAAATGCTTCAAAGCGTATTTGTAAGTTTTTACTTCAAATGAAACCATAGGTTCTGACAAAGGGTGAACGTTTCACCCCTTTGACGGTTTGGAATACTATAGATTTTTGAAAATCTTTGAATCAGAGAGAACCATTCTAAGCTCACGTGTGTCAGAACCTATGGATGAAACTATTTTTCTGATATAAATATGATGAACAGATTCATTTTCGAATTGAAGTCTTGCATTTCATGTATTCAAAAGCACAAATTATTAAAGCATTTCTTTTAGGTTTATGATTTTGAAAATCAAGAACTTGGTACCGATTTTGTGTACAATGGTAAAAAGTGGCAGGTAAATTTCAAATATAAATTTATCTCATTTCGGATCATTTATTCAATCAAAAATGAAAACAATTCAAATTTCATTGAAAAATTAGAACCCATGGGGAATACCAACTCATCGTTATTGTGGAAACAATACACCAGTCGATTTAATAACAACATACCACAGCAATATTTATATTCATTTTAAATCAAATGCAGTTGTTGAGAAACAAGGATTTAGTTTTACAGTTAAAACAATCGATCGTAAGCCATATGTCATTTAGTAATTTACGAAAAACAAAAAAACAATAATAATTTATTCATTTTTTCCATTTCGAAACATTAATAGATTATGTTAAAAACTATACACAATTGCATGGTCTTATAGTTGGTCAATTACAACATAATTCCGAATTCTATATAAATGTGCCAACAAATTATACAATTTCGCTTTATGTGGCTTTCTTTGCTGTCAAATTACTGCATTTGTGCAACGATGATAACAAAGTATTGAAAGTAAGTCGATTTCGATTGCTTTGAAATAATCATTTTAAATTCGAATCATATTCAATTGTTCATAATTCACAGATTTACAATCGTCAAAATAATGAATTACTTGATTCATATTGTGGTAAAACTAAACTGTATTCACTCTTCACCACAACAAATGCACTTCAGTTGAAATTTATTAACAATAATGTCAGCAATCGCAATAGAAGCAATTTTGCAATCACATATTTGGCTACTGACAAAGGTATGATAAACACTGAAAAACTTCAATGCAACATATATGTAATAAAAATTAAATCTTCAATTAGGTCCAGGTTGTGGCGGTGAATTGTATGATCTTAAAGGCTTGTTTACAAGTCCATTCTATCCAAATACTAATCGTTCTGATTGTACCTGGACAATAACTGTTCCAAATGGTTTACATGTTTCTATAGATTTTAGAGGTTTTTTTTTTTTTTGCATTTTTTCGATCCATTTTCAGTGTCAGTTTTGGGTATTGAAATCAATTTTTGATTATGAAATTTTTAGTATTTGACATGGGACCAAAAACAGGATGTCAATTGAATTATGTAGAATTGATTGAAAAGGATGAAGGTTTGGCATCGACCAAATTCTGTGGTACAGATACTCCTGCATTGTATAAATCAAAATCGAATCAATTGAAAGTTCACTTGAAAATCAGCTCTAATTTTGCTGGCATTGGGTTTGTTATTCATTTTAGAGCTGCACATTAAATCATTTACGTGCGTCGCAGATTCTTTTTCTAGAAATGGATAAAGTGAACGATGATGAATGATTTTGTGCTGCCAACGATTATAATTACCTTTAATCATCGTTTCATTTATGCCGCTGAGAAAGAAAATTAATTTAAAATCCCATAACAGCGTAATCTCTTTTCCAAATGTTTATTATATTTGTCAAATAAAATACTGAATTTGAATGAACAGCATTTGAAATATTCGTTTTAAATTTTGATCTGACATATTTGTTCTCATTCTAACTTATCCATGTGCATTGAGAATAAAACATATTCACGCAATACGTTCACCCCCCCTCTCACCCGGGCCGGACACTATACATTACATCTAATGTAAAGAAACCTGTCTGCTATGTATACTGTGTGCACACGAGCTCTATGTATATACATAGTCACCCGGTTTCTCTACATTAGATATAATGTACGCAGAAAACCAAATCGCAACATTTGGCGCCATCTATCAATAAAATGCTGATTCACTGACAGTTGAGTAAAAATGCATTAGTATTTTAGTACGGAATATTTATATGCCCGCAATACATGTTAAAATTTCAAACCAATACAATAGATTTTTTGGTGCGCGGTAAACTTATAAGCATACAATAATTTTTATATGACCGTTACTTACGAATTTTGTTCTAACTGTCAGTAGTTTGAAATTTTATTGGAAGTATGAATTAATTCGGTTACTTTTTTTTTTTTTTCAAAAAATGCATTTATTTATTAAACAAAATGAATTAATACATTATTCAAAGTATTGTCCATCTCTAGCCACTACTTTTCCCATCTTTCTGGCAATTTATGGATTCCGTCCCAAGGAACAAACCAAGCCAATTTTTACCTTCTTCAAGAACACACAAGTACTGCGCAACCAAGACATGCGTTTGGTCATCAAAGGTTATTTGATTTAGAAGGAGTAATGTCTAGAGATTATAGCGGGAGCAGAAGATTGTCTTTATCCAAATTCTCCTCGAAATATTCAGCATGAAATCTGCAAAAAGTCAAAAAAAAATCATAGCCTAAAAGCACCACTTTTTTAGGTTTTTGTAAATTCGGGCGATGTTGTTGTCCGAATTTTGTGTCTATCAATTGGTTATTATTAGAAAAGAGTAGCACGAACATTTGTATGAGTTTTCACCACATTTTGTTGGTCGATGTCGACCCCTTCCCTGAAATAATGGGAAAATTCCATTTTTTAAAAGGACGATTGGTGCACCAATCTACAAAATGTCATGAACAAATTAGTTTTTTTTGTTGTTTGCAGCAATAGAAAAGAATTCAATCTGCATTACCAATGCGCACTGAATGCAAGATTATTGCTTTTTTCACTTGTCTTGTTTATTTACCTCAAATCCAGACATATTCGGTGCGACAAAAAATTATATTGTTGTGCAAAACTCAATACCATATAAACTTAATATGTTTGACAGATGTCAAAGCTTTCCAACAGACTGGAAAATTATGTTACTGGCAGCTATATATGACAGCTAGAGCCATTTACTGAAAAGTAACCGAATTAATTCATATTTCCAATACCAACAAAATTTTACGTCATCACTATAAACAGTAAGTTTTCGATTTTTGCTCATCGATTACAATGACCCATGTTATATATCAAATGAAAAGTCTTCAAAAACTTAGCCAAAATCACTACATATCGAATTTATGTATATTATTGTGTAAGCTGTAAAGTGTTAGTCCTTAGTCTTCACCAAAATCGATTTTTATTTCAGTTTTTCTCTTGTTTTTGTTTTGAATTATTGGCCAAAAGTGTTTTTTTATTATAACAGGGAAAAAGTAGAGGTCGGGACCTTTCCAATGATTGTCTGGGCTTCTATTTTACTTTCAAAATAACCTATTTAACAAGAAACGAACTGGGTTTTTCACTTCCGCAGAAATTGAATTCTGGATGTGTGTGTGTTTGTCTGTACCTGCCTCAAAAATTAACTACTTTATACCAAAAGTTACCTAAGTTTGGGGCAGTAGAAATCGAAAAAAATTTTGCGATTTTTTCCATCCTCATTTTTCAAATGAGACTTTGGACGCTTCACAGTGTGCATGAATTGTTTGAGAAACTTCGATTTTTCCTTAAAATGGGGGAAAAAAATGCCACAAAAAAAAATCCATCTCAAAATTCCACATTTTCGTGTGGACATGCTTTTTTAAAATGCCAACAACTTGAGTTGAAGAACTGACATTTTTTGATCATAATTTTTATTTTTCCAATACCATTTCCAGGCACTATGAGCAAAATTGATTTTACACTAATTTACACTAACAACAAGTGTCATCACACAAAAATTCGCCATCTAACGACTGATTACAGAACTATAATACTGCTACGTACAAAGTAATGTTTGTGTGTTTGTCTCTTTTAGACGTATTTGTCTCTTTCACACTTATAGGTTGTATAGAAAGTTCTACATCAAGTCACTAGATGGATGTTTTCTTACGATGTAACATTATAATAAATAATTATTCATAGGTCTTGACCATTTCGAATGTTTTCCATTTTTTTTTAACTAAACTGTTCAAAATCTCAAGCAAAGAACCAAATTTGTCTAAAATAAAATCTTAAATATTTACGGATTCAGTTTCGTAGCCTTTATTGTAAATGCCATTTTTATCAAGTATTTTGTGTCCATCATTTGATTTGGCAATGCTCCAATCGGTGATTTTCTTAGAATTATCCGAAAAATGCATTTTAATTTCTTCAAGAGTTCGGTTTTCTGTTTCAAGCATAATGTAATAATTTAAAACTAGGGGGAAATGACTCTTGCAAATCTTTTCAAAATTTTTGAGAAATCAAAGCATTTTCACGAATCTTACGATTTTAGTGTTTTCAATAAAAGATTTAATCACAATAATGAAAATTGACAATAGATTTTATTAGGAATTGTTTGAATATCAATTTATCAATTAATTATGTCATAATAAGCTTTTTTCTGAATATGAAGGATCCATTTTTTGAATGAGCATGTAATCCAATGATATCTCAACAGTTTAATTCAAAAACTTAGTTTAATTACCACTTGAGTCGACTCAAAAACAATTGAAACAAGATGTGTCTTACATCCGTAAGATGAACTTTTCCGCACTGAAAATCCAACGCATACAATTTATCCAATTTCTGTTACGAATTCATTATATTTTATCTTAAAATAATATGTTTTAAGTTTTTCCATAATCAAAACAACTTTCTCTCTAATTAAAGTAGTCCCATACTATGACATTTTCCTTGAAAAGGAAACTTGTAGAGGAAATGAGTTTTTGACACCAAAACAAGATGAATTAGGCACGATATTTATTTCTCCGTTTAAAGTAAACCGAAAATTACTTACGAATTATGCTCAAAACTGCACTTTTACTTCTGTGTAATTGTTTTTGCGAAATAATAATAGTTTTACATGGTACGAACTTTGAACGTCATAAAATGCCGTTTTTACGTACTTTCACATACAAATTGCAATTTTTTACCGAAAATCTTATCTGGGGACCAAACAAACAATGGAATCGACTTTCCAATGTTCGAGGACCAACATTTTTTTCGCAAAAAAATATGAGTTTCCTTTGACGAAAGTGCCGTGAAATGCATATTTTCGACACTTTTCATACGAAAATCATCATTTGCATTGGATATATCTCCATTTAACGGATCCACTATGCGGTCACCATATACGAATGGCCATATTTATAGTAGAGAAAATGATTATGTTTCTTTACTGTTTATATGCCAAATTGGCAATATGATTGACCAGTTCCCAGACACCAATAAGTTTTACTACCTGGAAGATGCTTGGGCGTTTCCTTAATGAGCAGGACAACATAGAATATTTATATTTTATTTACGATAATACAGTTAAAATATTTACATTTTTACTCAATTTAAATACATTTAGCCCTGAATAAATTAAAAAAACCTCTTGACGAGGTTAAAACAGTGTGAAACTAAGTGTAAAATTGAACATGTGAACATATCAGAAGAGGTGCATTGAACAGTGTTTTTCTGTATATTGAACAATATTTATATGTATAACTATTCCTTGCTCAACAAAATGTGAATTTCATTCTGTAAGGGTTTTGAACATCATGTAGTAGGTGACAATGGCTTTAATAAACTGTTAAGAAAGAAGAATATTAATTTAAATATTAATAATTTATTCGAATTTATTCGAATTTATTCGAATTTCTAATAACTAGAAACTGCCTAAAAACTGACCTTGGTAAATGTATTCAAATCCAAAATAGCAATGCCAAATCCATGATAATGAATCGGCTTTTGCATATTTCCCATCATAATTATAATAGATTTTTGTAATTGAATATTTAATTCTGGCCAATTGGATTTAAACAAATAGTCAGCCATATTTTCAAAGCTTTCATTTGCTATCATTCCAAAGTAACAAAACACAAATAGCTTTGCTAAGACAACGCCAAATAGTAATATTGAATTTACAACGATGAAATCATGATGATTCATTTGCTAAAATTAAAATTGAAAAAAAAAACCGAAAACGTATGAACATTTTGGATGTGATTACAAATTTGTCGATCATATTATCATAAGATAAAGAGAAAAAATTGAAAACGAGATAAAAATGAAAATGAGTGAAAATTGAATAAATCAAACAAAATTACCAAATCTATTTGAAATACAAGAGCAGACGAAGTGAGCATACTACCAATCAATTGAATCAAAATGAAGGAACTGTAGATTTCAGCTGACTCCAAAAAAATTCTAAAAAAGAAAGCGCGGATAAAAATTCAAATTGAATACAAATGATGCTAGCAGATTTTGTGTAAACTCACTCTTTAGCTGAAGTATGAAATATGACCAAATTTCCAATAGATTTTATTTGACTTTCACCTCTTTTGGAGGCATCGAGATTTTTCAGTAATTCATGAAATATTTTCAAAAATTCACGATGATGCAAACACAGAGAAATAAGGAGCAAAAGTAACGCCCCATTGGTGATGTAATATAGTTCAGCATGCATTATAGAAAAGCATATCTCGCCAATGTATCCAAAAAGTTTTTCCTCATTCCAAGGGAACCTTTGAAAAAGACATTTCATTTATAAAAAATTAATTTAACAAAATGAAAATGATTTCTCAAGAAAAATGACAGAGAATTTTACACAAAATTAAAAATATGAAATGCAATTGTTGCATCAAAGTAGCCACGAATGATGAAACAAATGACAATCGAAATTGCTGTCATCACAATGGCACACAAACCATATCCACGCACAACATATTTGAAATAAATTTGCCACATTCGCTCGCTAAACTTATTAACTTGAAGTAGAATTTCGAAAAATTTCTCATTTTCATCTGTAAAATGCCAAAAATTTTTGTAAACTAATCGGAAAAAATACGAAACTGTGCATATTGGAATGATTCTTACTTTGTTTGTAAAAAATTGCTAATTTTTGAAAAAATGCAATAATTGCGTGACGTTGTATCAGGAAAAAGAATGTTATGTAAGTTATTTCTAATGCTCCCACAATATTAAATAATGATGACAATGATCGTTCAAAACTGGTTGCCAAATATTTTAAAAAGAAACCGATTCCCGCTGCAATAGCCCAGATATTAGCGATCATTATACCAATTGTTGTGAGTGCATAGCTCCATTTCTCCCATTTGCTTTTTATTTCGTCCTCAGAAAACACGAAAAACAATCTCAAAACACGCTGATTTGTATGCAATGGTTTCATATTGCAGTTTTTTGAATGACGTTCAATACTTTCAAGTGTTAAAAGCCCAAAAGTTTGAAGAAAAGTGCAAAATATCTCTAGGTGATATTCTGTCAAAATGACATGCAGGTTCTGAATATTCGCTCCTTTTGTGTTTAAGATATAATTCAAACTAACTTAAACACAAATTAATTTTGTATGTTCTCGACTTAATTCCACAATGAAATTCGATGTCAACTGCAGTTTTGAAACTCTGAATATGCATTTATATACTGCTTTGAATGTCATTTTCTCTAAACGTTTAGATTTAATTTGATTAATACCCTTGCTTTCGAAATGGCCCCCTTTAATTTGTTAACATTTTCGAAATACATTTGTTTCAATTCAGTTTGAAGTTCAGATCAATTCAAAAGATTCACTTTAATTTGAATGTTAAAAATTCAAGCATTGAAAAAGTTTGTATAATAAAATGTTCGAAAAATGCAAAAGTTCGTACATGTAATGACGATTCAAACTGAAAAATATGCTCAATAGTATCGACATGTAGTCAATCATTTACAATGGATTATTTTCATAAAACAAAAACAAAAAATGATATCCAAGGCTTATATTGTAATGAAAATTCCTCATTCGCGTTCATGCAGCTGAGAAATTCTCATAATTTTCATTTAAAACTTCAACCATTTTTCAAATAGAATTCAGCTTTCCAATGGCTTAATTAATAGCCATCAAAACAACAAATTTTCATAGAAGTTTTAAAATGAACAAAATTTCGCTTGGAAATGACCTTCGGCAATGTGAAATGAGAACAAAGTAAAATTAAGTAAAAGTTAGTTTGGATAAAATGAAAATGAAAAATAACAGATTTAACCAACTCTCCAACTAATGAAACAAATGCATATCTAATGAACTAAAAAAAGTACACATTTTTCCAAATACAAAATAAAAAAATGCATTTTCAAAGTCTCAAACGAAACGAAATGAAATGAAATGGATTCAGGAAATGCATATTTAGTTCATTAATTACAGAACAGAATTCTTAAAGGGAGGTTTTTCTTCTTTTTATGATATTCGAATGATAATAAGTAGTGAACTGGAAGGTTGTAGAGGCAGAGAAAAGTAATGACGCAAATTAGCCCCAAACTAATATGATTATGAACATGACGAAATTATGAGTACACATCCCTTAAATGCACTACTTTCGATTTTATAATGCTTGTACATAAATCTGAATTTGAAAAAAAAAAAAAAAAAATACGTAGTTTTTTCAAAAATTATAATCATTCTAATTAAAGGGTTATTATATGGTTTTTATTTTTTCATACAAAATAATCAATAAAAATTATGTTTTCTTGTCATGTTTAATGTAAAACGTGTGATCGAACACATGGCATTTCGAGACAAGGGAGGCAATTTCTAATTTTGAACCGCTCATTACTGAAATTATTGCGGATGTGTTGAAAATTACATATAAAACATCCAATCGATATCAATTAACTTGGTTATTTTCATGTGATATTCGGAAATTAAAGTTCAAGTGACTAATGAAAAACAACAACAACAATCATTTATAGTCCATTAATGCCCTTCAACGTCTGTCTAGTAATGGTAGCTATCTAAAAATTGTTCTCTAGCATGCTCTGTCGAGAGCCAGATCTTGGGTTTCCATATTCCAATCATACCCTCTTTCATCCAAATCATTCTTCACGGCACGAAGAGACGACAAAACTTATTTTGTAGGGTTTTATTGTACGAAGAGGGAGATTCATATATACAAATATGAATGAGTATCGTTTGCGAAAGTTAATTTTGAATGCTGAAATGAATGCTCCGAGAGGGAGAGGCAGACCACGAAGACGATATTTAGATTCCGTGAAGTCACGAAGAGATGACAAAACTCATTTATTAAGGTTTTCACATTCAAGAGAAAGAGATGCAAATACATATTTGTATATATGAATCACCCTCTTCGTGCAATAAAACCCTACAAAATGAGTTTTGTCGTCTCTTCGTACTTCACGGAATCTAAATATTGTCTTTGTGGTCTGCCTCTCCCTTTCGAAGCATTCATTTCAGCATTCAAAATTAACTTTAGCAAACGATACTCATTCATACGCTGTATATTACCGAACCATATCAATCTTGACTTTCTACCTACTTCATCTATCGAATCCACATTCAAATCTTCACGTATTTCCTCATTTCTAATTCTTTCGGTCTCTACGCGATACATTCGAGATCATACGCAATACTTTCATATCAGCCACTTCCAAATCATGAATTAAATTGTTCGAATCGACTCAGCTCTCGATTCCATATGTGATAGTTGATATGTAGATTAACCCATGTGTCTTAAACTAATAAAAACATAAACTTGTGTCTTAATTAATTAAAATGAAATAAAATTCGAATTTCTCTTATTCAACGAAAAGTTAGGGTCTTGAACATCATATAAAATGTATAAACGGCTTTGATCATCTGAAAGAGAAGAAAAATTATCAAATTTTACGGATTTTTTAGCAATTATTCTTTTGAAATGTTCATAACATTCTTGTTTAAATTGAATTTTTCTTCATTCGATTATTTATTGAAAAAATACGATTTCTCTCACTTTACAAAACGTTTCCAAGTTCAAAACGGCAATTTTAAATCCATCATAGTAAATGGACTGTTGTGTATATCCAATCATTATAATGATATATTTCTTTAATTCAATGGGAAGTGCTAACCAATCAGATTCATACAAACAATCGGTCATCATTGCAAAGCTTTCGGTTGTCATTTTCCCAAAATAGCTCCAAAGAAACAAATGCATGGCGCTAATTATTGTTGCTATCAAAATGAGGCCAGCTTCAAAGTCGATTTTTTGGAATTGCTACATTTGTAAAATGAAATTTTCAACGCATTTTGGAAAATTAATGAAGTCAATTGAGATATATGAAAATATAAAAAAAAGTGATGAAAAAAAAAAATTACAAGTTCCAATTGAAAAATAACGGAAGCCAACAAAATCATGTTGCTAATCAATTCAATCAAGATAATTGGACTGAAGACAGCTGATGATTTCAGGAACCATCTGAAAATGTGATTTTTCAACAATTATTTATCAAAGATTTTGACACTAGGTTCCCTTGACCCCCGTCCCAACTGGCACGCGGGGATCTCTCTAAAAAAGTCGAAGACTTTTTTTGCCCTTCAAGTTTTCAAAACTCAGAGAACTCCCAATCAATTTTGACCCTTAATCCCCCACACCTTTGGCTCGCGGGAGTCAGAACGTATGTGTTATTTATGATTTCAACAATTTAGAACTTTTCCTTATGATTTCGACTTGACAGTTTCTACTAAGGTTTTTATCGTTTGATTTTACTCACTCTTTCACCGAAATATGAAATCGAATCAATTCACGAAATTCGCATTTGTTGACTTTCATTTTCTGAGCAGAGTTAATTTTGCCAACAAAGTGCTGAAATATTTTCTGAAATGCTTGATTATGCCAACATATCGAGCAGAATAACACTAGTAACTGGCCACTGGCTATCAAATATGATTCGCCAAACATGATGTTACAGAACATTTCACCGATATATCCACTGAGTGTTGTTTGATTCCATGGTAAACTGTAATTTGAAAATTGGTAAACCAAATTCACTTTTCGCATTCACTTTAGCAAAAATTTTTTTTCGATCATACATTCTCACTTACACAACTTTGTACGGATGATATAAATGATCGAATTGGAAATTCTCTTTGCAACGCGAAAGAATCACAGAAACTGTATACATTGTTATATGACTGAACAACAGTCCTCCCAATTCAATCTTGAAAAAAACGCTCCACATCCATTCACCGTTATTGTTTGCTTTAATCAAATGTTGAAATATACTTGGATCATTGTCTGAATATGAATAATGAAAAAAATAAAACGGATAAGTTAGAATAGATGGACAAATGAACAAAAGTTTAAACAAAAAATGAAAAAATTAAATTTCTTACATTTATCATAAATCTCCCGTAAACTGTTGAAAATATCCTTAAATTCATGTCGAGTTAAGAATACAATTGAAATGGCATATACCATGCTAAATGATCCTGAAATTTGGAAAACAGCAAACAACGCTTCTTTCATATCGAACGATACTTGTTTTATGAAGAAAATAATACTCGATAAAAAGCAAATCAACATTGATGTGAAAAGTGTTTCACCGATGGCAATATAAATGATTTTCCGCAATTTACTTGGATTTCCCGTTGGCGAACATATACAGAGCCAAATCAATACACGATGACTTGTTGCCATTGGTTCCATTTCTTTGCCAAAATTTACATTTATGTTCAAATAAAACAATGAAATTTCGTTTCAAAACAAAATTAGTAGGAGCAACAAGATGGTCAATGAATTTTCATTAAATAAAACCGTTTTGACTGAATTTGAAACCTGTTTTGAGAATTGATTTTTGTAAAAATAAAATTTTGTGGAAATGAATATCCGGCGTCTGTGAAACTAATCAAAAATCAATTTACTAAAAAAGACTAAATAAAAGCGTAAAATAATCAATTATTAATGTAAAACACTATTGAAAATTGAAATGTTCGAACAAAATAATAGTCTCTGTTTAGTTTTTGTTTTTATGAGTTTATTTTGCTCATTCCATGTGGTGAAGGAAAAAAAATGAATTGGAAGGAATAGAAAAAGTTTTGCGCATTTGCTCGAGTAGCTTTTACTGATATATTCATGTTTTTTTTTCGGTTTCATCAATTTAAAAAAAAAATTATGTGCTCTCAATTCCAATAGTTCAAGAAGTTATGCTAATTTATGCTTTGTGGTCGAACAATAACTTATTGTTTTACCAATTTAAATCCTTATAAAAACATCACATTTGATTGATTACTTTATTATTGTCAACAAATTTAATACAAAAATCGATTAATTTTCACATGAAAAATTTGAAAATAAATGTAGATCAAATTCATTTATAATTTCTTAAGTAAACATTTTAAGAATTTCATTAAAATTTAACGTCTAAAATGTCGTTATTAATAAATCGGTTAGTAATTTTCATTGCCGTTAATTATTTCAAATTGATGTAGTGGCAATAAAAACATGTAATTTGGAAAATACCGAAGAAAATGAAAGTATAAAAAGAAGCATTAAAGCAATTCTTTAGTCAGATTCAATCATTTGGACATATCAGTACTATCAAAACGTGATTCCGAAAGAGAAAATGGAATAATGATTCCGTTGAAAACGACTCAGAACATTTTCAGTTGGCTTTGTTTATATCGAACTGAAAAATGTGCCAGCAAATGGGAAAAATCAATTTCAATCGTATTCACCATAGTTGTTGTATCAATGATTGTCTTATTTATTCCGACAACAATCGCTTATTTTATCAAATTCCTATTTATTGACACAAACGAAGCATTGTATGGAATCTATCAACTAAATTCTGCTTTGCCTTTGCTTACATCAATCGGAAGCATGTATTACTTGAAACGACAAATTCAACAAATATTTCGGAAATTAATGCAATTTTTCGACGAATGTAACTTAACATCGCAATGAATTATTGGTTTATTGTTAATTATAGATTTTTTTTTCATTAAAAGTTGGAATATTTCCCGATATTTTAGATGCTGATGACGATTCATTTCAATATTTGAAGCAAGTAAACGAAAAATGTGAATGGTTCTCAAAATTATACCATCAACATATCAGTTCTATCTATTTTGTAAGCATGATTATTGAACCGATCATATCAGTTTGGTCAAATCGATCCAATTGTTTTGACGTTAATACTTTACATCATTCTTATCGAGTTGTGTGAGTTTTGTGAATTGCTATAAAAATATTAAAAAAAGAAAAAAATAATCGCAATTTTTTCGGGTCTGAAAATTTTTATTTCAGATTACCATGGAATCAATCCATGCCAATTGGTTATGTTTGTGAAATAGTCTACAATACAATGTTTGGCGAATCTTTTTTGCTATTGGGTGGAACGATTTTTTTGCCATTTATTTATTTGTCATGGTTTTATCAAGCGTTGCACAAAATGTTCAACCATTTTGCAATCCAATTCAATAATTCCGATCATGCTAAACATGGTAAACATTTTTTTGGCGAATTAATACGTTTTCATATAAAATGCAAAGAGTGAGTTAAACACGACACATTTCGAAATTTCATTGAAATTTCAAATTTTGTTGAAAATAGCCATTGATTTTATTCCTGGTTTTCTAGTTTATTCCAGACATCCAATGAATACTATAGTTTTATTGTGTTTATGTTTTTAATTTGCATCATACTTTGCTTGTCATGTGCAATTTTTGAAATTGATTTGGTGATTTAATTCATTTTCATTTTTTCAATTTTTCAAATTCCAACTAAAAATTTATTGATATTTATCACAGGAAATGCAACGACACAATTGGATTGCAATAGTTTTCCTTCTGTTGGAAGCTCAATACGCTTTATTCATTTTAATTATATTTTGCTATTATGGAAAAGTCGCCAATGAAAGTTTTGAATTGATGGCCAATTGTGTATTCGATTGTAATTGGCCAAATTTTCCATTAAATCTGCAGAAATATTTCATTATTATGATTCAAAATACACAACAATCCCTTTACTATGATGGATGTAAAATGATCGAATTGAATTTGGAAACTTTGAGCAAGGTGTGAATTGAATTTTTTTTTTCTCAAAATTCTGTATTTTTATTCAATTTGTAAACGTTTTTTTATTAAATCTTTCGAATTTTTAACTTAAATTTCAGTTTCTCAAAACTTCGTACACATTTTACATGGTATTTAAGACTATTACGTAATATCGACGATTTGAAAATTCCAACAATTGATAAGTTATCAATGATAACGCAAACAATTTGACAAGAAAGAAGCATTTTTTTTATAGAAAAACAAAAATATAAGAAGAAGTCGGTTTAATTTATAAAACAACTCATAGTATGAAAGATATGGGTCAAGCGTTAGACACAAGGAATCGAAATTAAACAAATTGTAAAAATGAAGATCACAACAATTCCAGTTTTACTAGTTGAATGATTATGGAATGAGAGGAATTAAGGGAATTAGACATCTACTGGAAATGGTACCCACTTGAACGACAGCAACATTTTTGGTATAGAGGGAGCTTTCTTATGGACATTTCTATGTACAGGTGACAGCACCCTCTCGACCATCTTACAAGAACTAATAGCATTTCGCTATGTTGGATTTAGAGAAATGAAGGTTTTAATTTTTGGACTGAAAGGTGTCCCCTAGGATATGGGAAAAGATTGATTAAAATTGAGCAAAAAACATTGGACAAATTCAAACTAACCAGATTTCAAAAAAAAAAAAAAAAAAAAAAAATCAAGCACTGAGCCTTTCCATAAGTATATTTTGTTTTTGTATTTGATTAGTTCGAACTCTCACCCTAAGATACCTAATATTCACGGAATTTTTTGACGAACTGTCAAAGATTTGTGACTAGCGCCGCCTTTGTCCATTTTTATTGAACTACACGTATGTGTGAGAGCAATTACTATGCAAGAAACGCACACAAGCATTACTGTAAGAGCAATTTGCTTGTATGCGTTGTTCACATTAACATTGCTCTCATACGTACGTTTAGTTTAATACAAAAAGACAAAGGAGCGTTCCTGTTTATTTCACATATATTTGTTAATAATTTTTATATTGCTCTCATAGAATGTTAGGTATCTTTGCTCTCAGCACTTCCATTCACAATGCAAATCAAATGCGCTTGAGTGTCGTGCTGTTTGTATGTTGTTCGGTGAAGGCTCAGTGCTCGAAAAAAATAGTCAATATTTCTTCTGTATTTTGTAAGCACATGCAAATTTATTCGAGAAAAAGTAACATTTTCAAAGGAAAAAAATAAACTTAATTCTTAGCAAAAAAAAACCTCGTTTAGTGATTCCTAGATAAATCTAGCCGTAAATAAGTCCAATTACTTGAATCCCACTCTGCGTTTTAAATCCATAATTTTATTGACAAAATCTTCTTTGGCTTCTTGGCGAGAAGTGCCTCTTTTATGGTTCCATGCCTTCCATTCATCAAGCCCCTTGGTCGCTGGACGAGCAGTTTTACAGTCACCGACAAGTGCTTGCATTCTTAACGCATACAATTCGCAACGATCAACTTCTGATATTCTTTTCAAATACGGAGCATCTTGCTGACATTTTTTGAATCTCTCTTCTAAAGTATACTGTAAAACGGAAATCCAATCATTAAATTTAGTTTCGTTCAATTTGTCTAACAATATTCTCATTGATTTTTATAATTTTCATCATTTTCATGTTTTTAATCGAAAAGACTGCAAGCGAATTATACTCGGCATTATAAATGAAATGCTTAAAATACATACCATGTAACTTGTATTAATTTGTTTTGGTTGTTTTGTCAGCGCAGGTGTTTTTGAATTGCCGTTTGACGTCATTGCAGGCGCAATACTCGAAATAGACGTTGTCGGTCCCATTTTAATTTCATTTGAAGGTGTTGTTTGCCGTGTTTGTGGTTTCATTGTTTTATCGGCCACTTCAGAAGATTGTTGATTGGCACGTTTGTCAATTTCTTTAGCCATTTCTTTTACTGAACGCCGCTTTAGTAACCTTGCACTGGGATTTGGTATCGAAAGTTTTCCATTGACTGCATCAGATTGATTTGAACGTTCCTCAAATTGCTTAGTTAACTCCAATACTGACGGCTTCGATTCAGTAGAGATTATCTTTTTAGGCGAAATTTCGAAAAAAAAAAAAAATTGAATTAAAAAGTTCTAAATACTTGAAATAAGGACATAGAAAATGTAAACGTCGAAATTTACCTCTGAAATCAGAAATCCGAAAATAAACAAAACGCAAAACTTTCCGTCAAGCATTGTTGGTTTGTGACAGATATGTGTCGAATTTTAAAACAAATGATATACTTTAATAAGGCGTTTGGCTGGTTATTAAGTACACCGCTTACTAATCATTTTCACACATTATTACGAATTGAATTTACATTTATAACAACAATGAAATTGAACATGAATTAAGCTATTTGAATGAGATATTCATTCTAATTCATACTCAATTTGAAAAAAAAAAACACCTTTCAATGATGATAAATAAGAAATTAATAGAAAATGTAAAATTCATTATTTTGTGTGAATTTTTAGACACCTAATGACGCATATTTATTATATCTGTTTTAATCGCACCAATTATGGTAAAAATATCGAAACAATTATAATTACCGAACAAGTTTACATGAACTTCAGATGGCAATTGCGAATGCAGCAGAATGTTTGTTGAACAATTTGTTTCCCTTCTCATTCGTTTCTTTCATCCTCATTCGTTTTCTTCTTCCTTGTCCTTCGCTTTCTTTCTCTTCATTCAATTCGTCTTTATGTTCATCCTTTCGTCATTTGGATAAAAAGTTTTACAAAAGTATTTTTTTTTTTTTTTGAAAATTTTTTTGTATGGTTTGCTCCCCTCATATTTAGTTTACACTATGAACCGTTTTTACTGGCCTATTAATGTTTAATGTAAATTAAATGCGAGTATTTTAAGGTTATTTCATGGTCTCCTAATGATACCACATCGCTTACCATATATATTTATTCAAATCGATATATTTCGATACACTAAGAAAAGGAAGAAGTGTTGTGGAAATGTCAATAATATTGGAAGTATATTGGTGCAGGCGCGCATATTTATTGGGCAGAGGGCATACTTAATTTTTACTAAAATAATATGAAGAGCAAAAAAAAGTTTTCAGCTGTGTAATATCACATCGGGGGTGGTTTCGGCCGGAAAATGTTACTTCTAATTATTAACTGTGAAAAAAGGCTCTCGGCCTAGAACCATTACAATATTATCATGCCTTTTCTGAATCTTACATATGAACAAATTAACATTTGGATTTTCATTGAAATTAAGCCATAATTAAGCCATAATAATGAATGTTGATAAAAACATATAATAAAAAGTAAACATCAACTGAGATCTACAATGACACTATAAAAGACCAAATCTACAAATATTTGCTTAGTTTCAAACATAAAGTCGTTTTATTAAAATGGAGTTTTCAATTATCAAAACAATTCAATTCCAAATCTCATTCGACAAGAATTGAAATTCAATTGAATCAATAAATCAGTTCAATGTGAATGTGAAAATAAAAAAAAAAAAAATCCAAAATGACACCATTGAAAACGACACGAATGATGTTAACTTGGCTTACTTTGTATCCATCTGAAAAGAATATTAACAAATGGATAAAACATTTTTATAAAATATGCACTGCGATTATCGTATTCGTGAATTTGATTACTGTGCCAGCATCAATTGGCTACATTTTAAAATTTCTAAATATTGATTTGTTAAATTGTTTTTATGCATTTTATCAAATAAATTACAGCTTGGCTTTGGGTGCAACGATTATCATATCGTTTTTTTTGCGTCACAAAATTCAAATCATTTTTAAAAAATTAAAAAATATCTGCGATCAATGTAAGAATGGTTAAAAGAGGCAAATTTTTATTTCACAAAAAATTTGTCGTCTTCTTTTTATTAAGAAATATAAAAAAAAAAGAAAAAGAAATTTTAAACCTCTTATTTTTCTAGACGACAACGATGAAACTTCATTCAAATTTTTAACTCAGGCGAACGAAAAAAGCGAATGGCTATGGCGACTCTACCTTAAGTATACCGTAGTTTTATATTTTATCAGCATGCTCCTGGAAACAATCACTTCAGTTGTCTTCAATTGGATACAGGGAAATGATTTTAACACAGATCATTTGTATCATTCTTATCGAATTGTGTAAGCTGAATAAATTACGGGGAATAATAATCTTGAGAAATTTAGAATTTTTCATTTTTTTCATTTTCTAACAAAAAAAAAACAAAAAAATAATAATTTTTGTAATTTCCAGATTGCCATGGAATCAATCGACGAAAATCGGTTACATTGGCGAAACTTGTCTGAATATCATTATCGGTGTAAGTTATTTGATTTTCAATGGAGTGATCAATTTGCTTTTCATATCTCTGTCCTGGTTTTATCAAGCGCTTTGCAAAATGTTCAATGATTTTGCACATAAATTCAATGATCTCGATACAATTCAAGATGGAAAAGTTTATCTCCGAAAATTGATTCTTTTGCATAAGGAGTTCAAAGAGTAAGTTCGTTTGATTTCAATATTCCATAATGGAATTTCCATTCTCAGTGATAGTTCGAACATTTTCAACAAAAAACGATATTTTCAATCGATTTTTTTTTTTTCACAGTTTGTTCTGGATATCAAACCAATTTTATAGTTTCATTGTATTCGTTCAATTAATTTGTATCATGGTTTGCTGTGCGTGCATCGTTTTCCAATTGGATTTGGTTAGTTAATCGCATTATTTTGTTCTAAATTATTTCTTCTGTTTAATGATTCACTTCCAAATTTAACATTTTTTCCATTTTTTTTGAATTTTTGAAATCGACTTTTCAGCAAATAAAACGATTCGATTACATTACAACGATTTTTCTGATTTTGGAAGCATCATATAGCTTATTAATTCTATTCATCTTCTGTTACTTTGGAAAATTGGCAAATGAAAGTTTTGAATTGATAACAGATTATTTGTTTGATTGTAATTGGCCATGCCTACCAATTGAATTGCAAAAGTATTTTATCATTATGATTCAAAATATTCAACAACCTATTTATTACACCGGATGCAAAATAATCATATTGAATCTGGAAACATTTACCATGGTTCTTCAAAGAGTTTACACATTTTATATGTTATTCAAGACATTAACGAATTAAAATGATGAAAATTACGATTACAACAAATAACATTGAAATTTAAAAATATATAATTTGCATTGTTATTGATATAAACATTAAAAAGCTTTAAATAATCATTTTATTATTCCATTCATCATAAGGTTGTTTTATTTTTAAGTTTTCTTTTCACGCTAACTATAGAAATCAGTATAAACAAAGATCACACATGTTTATACTAATTTCAGTACCAAATTTCAGAATCGAAACACTCATCACTGCCAGTGCGCTAATACTAAGCAATGTGTAGAATGCATCTTCAGCGTTGAGGACATTTACGTTCGAATACTCGTTCCGATTAAATTGTGCCGCAAAAAATATTTACCAGGGCAACAATCGTCATTTGTATTGCATTTGTTTCATTATGAAATTCAGTCAATTGAAAGCAATTAATGCTGATAAAGTAATTTATTAGCATGACTGGCTCCTATATTTATATACTTTTTAGCGAAAAAATACAGATTTCAGCGAAGGATTGACTTTGACTAAGATTTAATAAATAAATTATGGGAAACTAATTATGTGAGAAACATATGTTCTGACGAAGGATCACTTTACATAGGATCCTTGAAAAATACATTTAACATTAAAAAGTACTGATATAAATTCAAAAAACTTCTTGACGTGGTTAAATTATTAGTGTGACGCTCCATTGAATCGAACACACACAAGAACTGATATCATTTTGTGTGAGGCTTTGACGCAATTCGCTCTTTTAAATATTTCCAAAAATATTTCTCGCATCATTTTGCAGAAAAAAGATCGATAATAAGGCAACAAATGGCGTCAAGACTATCAAATTTGAGTCATTGTTCAAAAATAATTATCAAAAGTCTTGACGCAATTTGTTGCCTTATTTTGGATATTTTTTTCTTCAAAATAGTAAATCCGAGTAATATCTTTAGAAATATTCAGAAGAGAGAATTGCGTCAAAGCCTCAAAAGTTTTTTGAATTTTTCTATTTTTATGACGAGTTCCTACATTTATATTGTAATGTAAACTTCACTTCGTCTCCGAAAATTTCCATGAAAAACAACTTTCCATAAAGGTGAATATATATACATACTAAATAACTTAGCATTGGAATTCACCTCATCGCTATTTATGGTAATAACTCTCACTTTAATAGAGAACGAAATACGCGCAATTTTGTACAAATATTCATTGGATGGTAACGAGTTTAAAGAACTCATTATGTAGAATGAATAAATGGTCTACATTCGTGAAATGAACTTTTCCACATAAAATCCAACGCATACAATTTATCCAATTTCTGTTACGAATTCATTACATTTCTTAAAATAACATGTTTCAGGTTTTTCCCTAATCAATACAACTTATTCTCTAACTAAAGTAGTTCCATACTATGATATTTTCCTTGGAAAGGAAACTTGTATAGGAAATACGTTTTTGAAACCAAAAGATTATAATACTTTTGTGCATGTAACATGTTGTGTGCGGAAAATTAAAATGTGTGTTAATATCATCCACTTCAAATATGAACGAAATACGCGCAATTTTGTAAGTATAAATATTTGTTGGATAATAACGAGTTTAAAGAATTTTTTAATTAGGAAAAATTGCTTCTAAATTTAAATTCGTACGTAATAGACGTCTAACATTCGTACAAATTTAAATATAGAAATAATTGTTTCTTTTCCGCATTTACCATTGTGTGTACGAAATTATTGGGATTGGCAAACATTTTGTTATGGAAAAACTTAAATAAAGGGTTTTTACAACAATGCAAAACCATTATAAATTCAATTTCATTCATTTGAAACTACTTTGGTTAGAGGTGTTGAAAAGATTTTAAAACAAAAATTTTTTTTCTAAAACAAAATATATTATATACATCCACATGTTCTGACACACGGTTCCCTTGATACAATCCCTTCCCCCCAACTTTTTGACCCTCTCCTACCGTCTGAAGAACTATTCAAAATTATAAGAAAAGGCCTTGTTTTCAATTATTTTATATTTTACTGTGGTAGACCATGATGGCCTAGTTCAAAACCTCATGGTGACCAAGATCTCGGTTGGAATTATGTGTATGCAAATTTTGGTCAAGATCGGTTGAAAAATGTGGGATCAGTTCAGGACAAAAGTTTTTCATTTCATTTATATATTTACATTGCTAGGATTTTTTGAAAAATTTTAAGCAAGTTTACACTAGATAAAATGGACTTCAGGTGTCCCAACGGATTTTAATAGTTGGGAAAAGCCAAAATTAACTAAACTAATTTTGGTCAAAATGGCTAATTAACTACTTTTTTCACATGGGATACTATGCAAAAAAGTTCATTTCACGAATGTAGACCATTTATTTTTTCTACATAAGGAATTCTTTAAACGCGTTACCATCCAATAAATATTTATATAAAATTGCGCGTATTTCGATCTTTTTTAAAGTGGAAGATATTACCACACATTTTAAAATAGCTATGAGGTGAATTCCAATGCTAAGTTATTCAGTTAGTATATATGTTCACCTTTATGGAAAATTTTCGAAGACGAGCTGAAGTTTATATTACAATATAAATATAGGGACTCATCACTTTATCAGCATTAATCGCTTTCAATTGACCGAAGTGCTTTTAGTTGGCCGAAATATCGTTTTCGTTAACTTTGTGATTAAAATTTACAACTTACGTTTTTTCACGATTTTTTTTTCGCTAAAATAAAATAAAATTTCATTTACAAATTGCAGTTTTCAAATTAATAATTAGTGGTGCGTAAATAAAAAAGAAATTTCCCATAAAATTTCAATAAATAAAATACGAATTTCCTCTATCATTTTATTCAGTCATTTTTGGCCATCTTAACGTTCAGCAAAATGGCAGTACTTCAGAGAATGAAATTGATTATTTTAGCGGTTATATTTGAATTATTACAAATACATGCAGCTAACAAATCAGGAAATTCTGTTCCACGTTTGAATATATGTGTAATTGGTGGTGGAGCATCAGGACTTTCTAGTGCAAAAAATTCCATTGATCAGAAACACAATGTCGTGGTCTATGAACAGACTGCAAGCATTGGAGGTGTCTGGGTCTATACAGATGAAACATATAAAGATAAATACGGTCTCTATCACAGTCCAATGTATCACGAATTAATGTAAATACGAAATTATTTTTTAAATTTCATAATTGAAATTGAAATTTGTAGAATTTGAATTATTTTTTAAGCCATTATTCAACTTGATACATTTTTAAATAGAACAAATGCACCATATCAAACAATGGAATATCCAAATTTTGAATATCCAAAAGGAACGCCACCATATCCATCTCATAAACATGTATTGAAATACTTGAAATCTTATGCCGATGCATTCAACTTAACGCGACTTATAAAATTCCGTCATTCGGTTAAAAATGTGGCTGCAGTTGGAGTTAACAAATGGGATGTAACTGTTAAAAATCTATTAAGCGGCAGCGAAGAAACGAAACGATTTGATGCTATATTTATTTGCACTAGTAATCTATATTCACCACGCTCACCAAATATTCCGGGTGCCAGCAAATTCAATGGAACTATCATGCACAGTCGCGAATATCGTAAAGCTAACGCATTTGAAGGTTAATTTTAAAAATCATTTCGCCTTTTTTTCAACTCCTTGTATCTGAATTTATTATTTTTCATAATCCATTGAAATTCAACGAAAATAAATCGATAAACCAATATCATTTTTTTTTTTTTTTATTCAGGAAAAAAGGTTTTGGTTATTGGCAGTGGTGTAAGTGCAAGAGATATCGTGGTTCAACTTTCTAGAAAATCGCGAGTTACGTTCAGTCAATATGAACGTCCAAATGAAACAAAAGAGGAGCTTCAAACGCGTCTAGCCGAATTTAATCGATCTGTCAACCATAAAAATGGTATTAAACATTTTACAACGAATGGAGTGAAATTCACAGACGGTGACGTATGCCAATTCGATGTAGTTATTTACGCAACAGGTAATTGTTTAATTTGTCACTTGTAGTAAAGCGAGATGTGGATTGTTACACAAATAAAGAAAAAAATTAATAATTTTGTCGCATTTTTCAGGTTACAAATTTTCTTATCCATTTTTGGATGCTAGCACTGGAATTCGAGTTGAAGACAATTACGTATATCCATTGTACAAGCACGTTTTGAACATTCTTCATCCAACAATGGCATTTATTGGTCTACCGATGCGTGTTGTACACAATAGATTGTATGATTTACAGGTATGCAACATCCACTCATATTTTTATATTCAATTTTCATCATGGGTTCTGACACCGGCAAGCCAGGGGGAGGGGTGTAGGCTCAGGCCAAAAATTCATAGAGGGTCTCCCGAGTTTCAAAAAATTGAACAGTAAACAAAAGAAGATTTTTTGCCATTAAATAAAAAAAAATTTTCGGGTGGGGGGATTCCCAATGCATCTATTCAGTTGAATTGGATATTTGCTTGTGAATTATATAAGAGTCCCTGTAGGAACGTGTGTTCAGAAAAATCTAAAAATTGCATAATTTTTTTTAAAACAGGCACGCTTTGCATTGGTATTCTTCACTAAAAAAAAGCAATTGCCACCACAAAAGGATATGATTCGAGAAATGGAAGAAGATATTGCGAGTCGTCCAAAGCCGCTTTTCTATGGATTGGCTCACAAAAATTACTATAAAGAACTGGCTGATACAGCAGGAATTCCGAATATTGAAGATGTTTATGGGGATATTTTGACGGATCAGTTATTAACTTATAAAAAGAATCCAGCCACCCTGCGTGACCATAAATATGTTATTAAAAATGGCAAATTTACAAAAATAAGAATATCGGACAACAGTTCATGTAAAATTCTGTAATGATTTTTCTCTTGTATTGCTTTTTTTCTTTTTTATTCACTTGTAATTTAAATATGGAACCATTGTTTTGAAGAAGAAGAAGAAGTAGTCAATAAGAATAAAAAATGAATTTCAAACGTTTGTTTGAAATTTCAAAATGGAATAAATGCGTGAATAAAATTTGATATTTTCTGGTGTAAATCATATAGACAATTATTCGTATTGATCTAAGTTATAAACACGGTCGATTGTTAAGTATTATAAAAATTCTAGTAATTTCCTCTACAAATTTCGAGATTTTATAGAAAAGAGAAACCATGATACTTTCACCACTTATTTTATGATTCAAATTATTATCATTGAAATCACCTGGCGCCGCTTGAATTTCCTTAAAAAAAAAAAATAAAAGAAATGAAACAACATTTATCTTTATATTAAACAGTCTAGAGTTTTATTTTTAAAATTGATAAAATACGAATTCAATAAAATTCAATTCTTTTCGTCATATATTTTCAATTACATCTTCGGATATCTTATTAATAAGTTAACATCATAAATTACGTTATAAAATTAAATAGTACATTTTTCGTTAGGATTTTTGTTTGGTTTCTCGCTTTGCTTACACATTTTCCAAACAATAAATATGATAAAAGCAATTATAATTGCAACACAGCCAGCGATAACAAATGAAATAATATAAACATTGGTTGGATCACTTTGATTTTGATCATCTAAGCGGCACATTTCGAAGAAATCGTCTGTATTCGATGGCAAAATGTCATTGTATAATTCATAAATTCGGTCCAATGGACATTTTTGACCACAATTTGGAATTTTCAATGGCAATATGTTGGCGGTTGCATTTTTCTTATAATTTATTTGAACAAAATATTCTTCATTTCGTTCATACAATTCAAATAGAACACTTGCGGTGAATTGAGGAAATTGAAGCTGCATGGGAGAATTGAAAAGAAAAAAAAAAAAAAAAAAAACTAGCAATTAATTGAATAAAATTCATTAAAATCAGTTAACTTACATCATACAAGTTGAGTGAATTCAGAAGATTTATAACCATTGTGCCTTGTGTCATATACATCCAATATGAGCGATCGGGCTTTAAACGAGATTCAGCCTTCTCTTTGAATCGATCAAATATGTCTTTAAGTAAGAAACCAGCTCGTATTTTTTTCAATTCAATTGTCCAAGTGATGGCTTTGTAGCTATGTGATGCGACAAAGTTCATTAATTCGGAATCTAAAACTTGATTTGCCCAATCTGGAATGCTATAAAAGAAATTTAGGAAAAAAACCGCAATTAATCATTGATAATTTTTTTTTAAAAAATTTCATTTTGAGAATAATTTCAAATGAAACGTTTTCGATTGTTTGTAGATTTGAATGAATTCATTATCAAAATTTATTGAAAAGAAAAAAGAAAACCAAAAGTGTTTACTTACGCAAACCCATACTCTTTTTCAGTCATAAGAATGTCATATAAAACGGCAAGTGCTTTGAATACTCGTTGCGTTTGTCGTATTGGGCTTCCTGTATTTTTTTCAATAAATTCCAATTCGGCATCATATTTTTTAATTAATTCTTGAACCTCTGGTGATGCATAAACATCATTCAGAATATGATGAAATCGATCACATGGCAAACGTGTTGTCAATAGATAATCTTTATCTAATGGTGCTAATTCATGAATTGGTATCGGTTGCCAATTGATATTTGGATTCCAGAGTTCAAATGATGCCGGCGGAAACATGCCAGCCACATTACATTGGGCACTCATTATCATTCGATCTTCATTTGTACTACGGAAATACACTTTATTTGGTGAATAATGTTCGCCAATTATTTGCCGATAACGTTTGCCCAAAAATGCACCCAATTCAAATTGCTCTTGTTTGCCAATCTATCGAAACAAATTTGAAAAGTTTGTTTGAAATTAAATAATAATAATTTTTTTATTCACTAAAGAATAACCGGAACAATGATAAATAATACAAAAATCATTGAAATATGACTAATTTTACCCACATGTGACAGTTCACCCAATCCATTTGGCCAATACTTTTCATCTTTATATTCATCATTTGGAAAAGTATGTTTTATATTACGATGACCATGACGAATTACCTATTGGAGATGCAATTTTTTTTTTTTCTTTTTTAAATATTTTTCTGAATTTTTTCATCTTTATTATAAAATCAAATTGCACATACGACGTGAGCAAAAATCAATTTATATCCCTCTGAATCTCGTCCAATGTCACTTGAATTCTTTGGAGGTACACTACAAAGCGTCAAAGGGATTAAAATTCCCAAAAGAACAAACACAACTTTTTTTGAAAACATCATAATTCGAACAGAAGGCGAATATTCAATTTGATAGAATAATATGTCAGTCAATGTCATGCAATATATTTATATATATGTATCAAGAAGCTGAGAATGAAAATTAAAATTTTTATCATAAATCTTAGAAGATCATTTTTATCTTAATTGATGATTAAGCTCATCTTAAGTCTCACGTAAATAATTATTTACACGAACGATTAACAATCGGTTTGACAATAATTTAATGACTTTATTAATGGGATTTTCTTATTGTAAATACCGTATTGACATACATAAGCATGTGAACCCAGTGATTGTATTAAAATATGTAAAAACCATTACGTCAATTGATTTTATAATGCATAAAAATATGAAAACCAACACAGTGAATTGGATAATTTTAATATTACCCTCTTTAGAACAATCGACATTTTATTTGAGTTTTTATTTAAAATTGATTGACGTAAATTCCCTTCAAATATATATTCATTTCGAAAATGAATATAATTGTGTAATTGTCTTGATCATCATATAATGAGAGTAAATACTTTTTATAAACTGCAACAAGAACATTTATTGTCAATTTTGAGGCAAATAACGATCTGTTGTTCTGAAGTTTTGGATTTCATGTTCGAATTTACCGATGTAAATGTTTCCAAATTCAAAATGGAAACATTGAATCCATGAAAATGCTTCGGTATTTGAAAATGTCTCATGATGAAAATCAAATATTTCTGTAATTTTACTGGCCGCACAATCCAATTAGATTCATACAGAGAATCATTCATATTTTCATAGCTTTAAGTTGCAAATTTGCCAAAAAAAAAAAAAAATAAAAAAACATCGATGTGGTAACACCTACACCCAATTCAATGACATAAATGCTAAAATCAATATTTGTTAATTGCTAATTGATAGAAAAATGGTGAATAAAGACATATCGACAAAAAAGAATTGAAAAAAAGCGTTCAAATCAAATTGAAAAATGACTATGACCAAAAATAAGGCACTGCAAATTAGTTGAATCAGCACATAAGAGCTGTATGTGTCGGTAGATTCTTAGAACCATCTTAAAAACAATAAAATATCAAGTAGTTTATTCCGCAGTTTAAGCATATTTGACCAATTTATGCACTCACTTTTTAATCGAAACATGAAAACGAATAAAATTGTGAAGATATTCGTGAACATTTCGCTCACAATCCGGTTGATCACATTTTTTGATTAAATATTGAAACATTCTTAAAAATGTCTGATGATGTAAACACAATGATACAAACAATATAATCAAGCAACCATTGGTAATGAAATAGCTTTCACCAGTAATAATACAAAATCCAATATCACAAAGGTATCCAACAGGGGCACTTTGATTCCATGGCAACCTAAATGGAAGAAAACATTTTTTGAAATTAAACGGAATTAACAGTCGAATTAATTCTGAAAATAGCATTCTCGATCAAAAATGTTAAAATGTTACAGAATTTTAAGTGAGCGATATAAGTATTTGTCGGTATAATGTCCATTAATTAAAATTCCAAGCAAAATTAAAAATAACGCCAAATGTAAGAGAAAATGTCAAATAAATTGGCCAAAGACGTACACATTTTTTGTTCACATTCGATAAAAATGGAAATGAATCGTCATTTTTATCTGAAGCAATTGAAATACAAGAAAATCAACAAAACTAACCTTGAATATATATAAATGGAAATCGAATTCCATACTTGCTTCGTAGAATTTTTGATAAATGAAAGACGAAAAGACCATTAAATTTGTCTCGAGTGAGAAGTACGGTAATAACCCTAGTAATAACCATAAAAACCAAACTCGATGATGCAGCAATTTGAAAAACAACGTAAATAAATTCGGCAAAACCATTTGACACAGTAAAATATGCTAAACTTGTGACAATAGCACTTGAAATGGATGATATATTTATTTATGATAGTAAACACTATATAAGCTCGTTTTTCCTATTTTCAGGTATTTGGATCGGGTGGTCATTGGACAAATACAAAATCAATTCAAAACTCTTTGATACTGTCAATGGCTTCATTATTCTATAATAATTCAAATTTTCGCTTGGAAAAATACAAATATTGATGAGTTTTTGTGTATACAAGTCAACTGAACAGAGAAGGCGGGAGTTTTGGGAAATTTATTGAATTTCATTGAGTACACCATGAACAAGAACCATGTTCCAACATGACAAGAACTCATGTTAATTTGTTAAAAATAAACAAGAACTCATAAATTAAGTTTAGTTCCCTTGTATTATTGATGGCATCACGTTTCACACTCTATTTAAAAACATTTAATTACCCAATTCATAGTCAACTAAAAATTGATAGTTGCCGACTGGTAAACGACTAATCATGAATCATCCGTTAAACATATTTGGGTTGAAACTTTTTCGTCAAGTTAATAAGTTTTGCAGTGAACATTCGAATTAAATCAATAAATAAATGAATTTGACAGTTGAAATTCCATGAGAAAATTAAAACATGGTCTAGACACTTCGTTCATTTATTTAGCGTTTATATGTGAATTAAATGGATATATGAGCATTGATGTTTATATGTAAATCCATGAAATCACATTCCATTGATTTAAAATATTTAAAATCAAACTCCCTATTATGTTCATGCATACATAACATGAAAGCTTACAACATTGACAGGGCGATAATAGTAAAATTATGTTCATTATTATTAGCTTGAATATAAGTACAAATGAAAAGGTGATTTTAGTTCCGTTTGAAAAGTGATTCAGTTTGAACGAATAAACAAGAAGAAAACAAAAAACGATAAAACACAATGATTTTATTGCATACAAATCGCAAAATATTAATGTTTCTCTACGTCCATTGTCTTGATGGACATACCAAATGGACAAAAATATTTTGTTTCGGTTTTCTTTCAATGGTTTTCCTTTCAAATATGGCTACACTAATTGCAAGTGTAACATATTTTTTCAAATTTGCATCGACACACTTGGAAGTTGCATTGTATGCACTTTTTCAAGTCGCTGGTGCATTTGCATTAATAGTTTCAATTATCGTTTCATTCTGTTTACGTGAGAAAATTACGATGATTTTTCAAGATTTGCAACAAATTTACAAAGAAAGTGAGTGTTTTTCTAGGTCATCAAAATTCGATGGTTAAGGCTTATGACTTTTAAGTTTAGAAATTCAGAGTCAAAGTTCAAAATTCGAAATTCCAAATTCAAATTACAAAATTTAAATTAAGATTCACATTTCATGGTTTCATTCACTTAAATTTCAGATGCTAATGAAGACACACTTCGTACTTTTTTCTCGATTGTAAGCAATAAAAGTGAACGGTTGTGGGGGATTTACTTGAAATATGTGATGCCCGGATACTTTGTTAGCATGACGCTAATGTCTATATTTTCCGCGTTACCGTTTTTAATGGACAACAAATGTTTCGATATAAACAGTTTATATCACGCATATCGAGTCACGTATGTCAAATTGAAACATTTTCGAAAATAAAATAAAAAGTTTTTCATTATGTCGATTATTTAATTTCATACATTTGAATTGCTCAAGTTTGCCATGGAATCAATCAACTGGATTTGGATATTTTTTCGAATTTTGCTTCGATGTCATAATTGTTGAAACTTATTTTATATTCAATGGAGCATTACTTCTGCTATTTATTTCAATAACTTGGTGTCATCAGGCGTTTTACAATATATTTGATCATTATGTGAAAAACTTGGATCCATCTAAACATAGACAACACGGAAGAGCTTCGCTTGTTCCATTGATTCGATTTCATTTGTCGATTAAAAAGTAAGTCACTTTTAGAGGTACTATCAATGCTTTATTTCTGATGGAAAAATCCGCTTGAATCCATCCAGATGGATTTATTTCAAGCGGACGTTTCCATCAGAAGTAAAGCCTTGGCTACTATCTATGGTTCCGACAGGAGGATCTCGTCCAAAAAACCATACATGGACCCCAGCTACAGTAGACAACCGGACCATCCGAATTTGTCCGTCCGTCCGAATTCGAACACTCGAACGGACAGCTCGGGCGTCTGACCTGTAAATTTGAAATTTTTCAAAGGAAATCATCTCCGAAGATGTCCGAACTTATTTTTGAATTCTCTATACGTTATGTGTCCAAGTATTAAAAAGTTCAAAATTTTTAGCTCGGACGTTCGAGTTGTCCGTCCGTCCCTCCGAGTGATAGAATTCGGAAGGACGGACATGATTCGGACGGACAAATTTGTGTCCGTTTGCCAACTCTAACCCCAGCCAGAATTAAAAAGCAAAAGAGAGGTCCAATGGGTCTTGAAAAAAAAGAAAAAAAAAAAATTCAAGGGGACCTAAAGAGAGGATTAAAACAAAATTCTTTGAAAACCTTGTGTCAGAACCTATGATTATTATGAAATTATCCTTTGAATACTCTTTGATTATTGTTTAAATTGAATTCATTTAATTTTCAGATGGTTCTTTAAATCTGCTGACTTTTACAGTCTTATCGTTTTAAGCCAACTTCTTTGCAGTCTATTTTATGTGGCTTGCACGTTCTATGTTTTGGATCTGGTAATGCAGAAATTAATTATGGAAAATTGTACAAATCGATTTCTAAAATTATGTAAAAAAATTTCAGAAAATGAGGCAATTTGACATCATTCCAACTGTTTTCATTCTATTGGAAACATTAGGTGGCCTATCAAATCTCTTTTGTTTTTGTTACTTTGGATTAATAACTAGCGAAAGCTATGAGGAAATGGGAAACAGCTTGAATGAATTTGATTGGCAATGCGTTTCAATTGATATGCGTAAAAACTTTTTAATTATAATGACAAATGCACAAATTCCTCTGTATTATCATGGTTTTGAGGTTGTTATCTTGAATTTGGAAACATTTTGCAAGGTTTTTACAAACAACTAAAAATACACAACACAATTTTTAATGATTTTCATTGATGTTTGCTTTTAGTTTGCTGGAATAGCGTTTAGATTTTTTATGGTCTTCAAAACAGTAACCACGAATTAAGCGCAAAACTCAATATTTCCATTTAATTCAGCATGAATTGGAAAACCGGTTTAAAAAGGATAAAATAAGTAAAAATGATCAAAAAAGATCGATAAAATAAAGTAATTGAAGTCTAACTTACGCATTTTTCATATCAATATTGTATGTCTCAAATTAAGATTGCTCTGTGCAATTTGCACTCAATAAAACGCGTATATCTTTTTATTGTTTTTCCTAACAGTTGTTTGCTAACAGTAATTCAATGATAACATTATATATAATTATAAGTACAAAACTCGTATACGATAAGCATTTGTGAAAAAATGTTTGCCAATGAATGGTTTTATGAATGAAATGAAAAAATTGAAATATAAACAAAACATAAAACAAAAGTAATTTCACAAAAGATAAATTCCCTTGGAGATAGACACCATTTTTTAAAATGTTATTCTTGCTTTTACCGTGATTACCGTATTCACCGTGATTTGTACAAATCCGATAATTCATAATTCATATAAAAAAGCTCATTGAATATATATGTAATTTGCAAATGTTTTGGATAACAAATTGATGATTGAATAAAATTGAAATAAATACATATTTGTAATTTATGATAAAATATATTTAAAATCAAATTTATTTTTAAAACATCAAATTCTCCAAATCATACGTTAAAATTATAAGTGATTGATCTGGTCAAAATCAACGAACTTATTCGAGCCAACATCCCACCTACGCTAGTATTGTGATGGATGCGTTTAATTTTATACGCAAACCATGTGTTCGTTGTTGTAATATTAGCGATGGCCGTAAAACAACTGTGGTGTATAATACTGAACGTTCTCATACCAGCCGAGGTAGCCAACATCGGAAAATGCTATTAGTTCTTAAAAGATGGTGGAGAGGGCACTGTTTCAATATAGAAATGTCAATAAAAAAGCTCCTTCTATACCAAAAATCTTGCTATCTTTCAAAAAAAATTGCGGATGGACGGATGGTCAAAAATGACGGACAGGCCGTCCGTTTGACACATTTAAGTCTATGTCCATTGAAATGTACATTGTTTATATGTGTTGAGCTCACAGACGTAAAGAACAAATACAAAAAACGACCGCTATTACTATAAATACGACGAAAAGTAAGAATCCGAATCCACGTGTCTACCTCCTGAATAAATTCGATGAAGAAGAATGTTAAGCGCCCGAATAATTGAGTAAATATAGATTCAACCTTCTGATTATTGAGTTATGTAAAATAAATAATTTTATAGAAAAATCCATTTATAATCTTTCTCTAAAAATAGCTAAAATTCAAAGAAAGATATAGCCAACACTTGGTGGTGAATTGCACATAAATTATAATATATTTAATGTAATAAATCTGTTGTTATGGTCTGCTTATTTCGATGTAATCGTCTTGAACATCATATAATAAGAGAAAACTCCTCTGGTTAACTGTAACCAAGTAAGATTGTCATTTTTTTTTTTTTTTTCAAATAAAACAAAATAATCAATTTACCGTTGTAAATGTTTCCAAATTTAAAATCGCTACATGGAATCCATGGAAATAAATTGGTTTTTGAAGATTTGTGAACATCATAATATAGCACTTTTGTTGATTGATTGGACGCTCAATCCAATTGGATTCATATAGATAATCATTCATATTTTCGTAGCTTTCAGTTGCGATATTTCCAAAATAGCAACAAAAAAATTGATTTGCTGTACTAACCAAGACTCCAACAACAACTATATAAATACTGAAGTCAAGATGCTTCATTTGCTGGAAAAAGATAGAGAAAATATTTGTTTTGAATGAGAAAATATATGAAAAATATGAGCAATTTTTATTCTTTGATTGTTATGAATGAATGGAATTATAGAGCAAAGCGATAATCATTTCATGATTTCGGATAAGAAAATTGAAAAAAAAAAACACTACCAAATCGAATTGAAAAATGCTGATGGCCAAAAATAAGGCACTGCAAATTAACTGAATTAGCACATATTGACTGTATGCGTCGGCAGATTCTAGAAACCAACTAAAAAATAAGAGAAAATATCAAGCATTTTATTGGCGATTTCAGTTCAGTCATAGGTTCAGACACAGAGTTCCCTTGATAGATCCCTCTCTGGTACGTTGAGCACCCAACCCTGGACAATGTTGAAATTGTTGGCTTTTTTGCTCTTTAATTTTGCGAAACTCAAAATAAATGCAATTTTTGTATGTTAGTTCAGGAGGCTCCTTTTGTGTGAATTTTCTAACCTTTGGCTCGCTGGTATCTGAACCTACGCAATTGACTTAATTGTAATTTGAGCAATGAGCACTCACTTTTTAATCGAAACATGAAAACGAATAAAATTGTGAAGATATTCATGATCATTTCTCTCACAATCCGGTTGATCAAATTTTTCGATTGAATATTGAAACATTTTTGAAAATGTCTGATGATGTAAACACAATGATACAAACAATAAAATCAAGCAACCATTGGTAATGAAATAGTTTTCACCAGTAATAATACAAAATCCAATTTCACAAATGTATCCAATTTGAGTATTTTGATCCCATGGCAATCTGGGCAAAAAAAAATAGAAAAAAAAAAAATAAAAAGGTAAAAAGCATTCATTAAAAAGTTGTAAACTTATCATTTTTGAGTTGAATTCTCAAAAACAAAAAAAAAATAATTTGAAAAAATGTTCTTACACTACTTTAAATGATCGATATAGGTATTTGGTTGTAAAATGTCCAGTGATAAAAATGCCAATTAAAATTGAAGAAAACATAAGAACAATAGCACATGCAACAGTAAAAAGCATAATTTTCAAATAGAATTTCCAGAAAAGTTCACATTTTACATTCAATTGCATTAGTAAATGAAATGAATCTTCATTTTTATCTGAAAAATTAAGTCGAAAGCATAAAATTTAGTGTTGTGCTACCATAAATTAGTAATAGTTGATGTTTTTTAGTTAAATTATTGAAACAAAATCAAATAAATAAAATGAAAAACACTTACTCGCTTCATAAATATTCGATAATTCATCAAAAATTGCATTGTATTTATTTCGAAAGAGAATTATTGCAATGATCACATACAGCATACTTAATGATGCAGTAATTTGAAAGATAACATAGAGAGATTCTTCCAAACCGCTCGATATTGAAAAATATAACACACTTGTTACAATAACACTTACGAAGGATAACACATTCATAGCAGTAAATGCCAGATAAGCAAGTTTCTTCCATATGCTTGCATTCATATTAGCTGGACAGACACAAAACCAAGTTAATATGAGCTGATAAGTTTGCAAAGGTTTCATTTCTTTATGAAAATGTTGTAATATTTTCAATTTAAGAAAATTCGTATTAACTTGACGGTTAAATGAATAATACTAATTTTGGATTGTTGAAATTTTGGAACTTTATTTATTTGAAAAGTTAATTAAAAATACAAATGGATGAAACACTTCAATTATTTCGAAATTCGAGGATTTCATTAACCAATAATTAGGTCGATTGTTTTCCAAACATTTTTAAATTCTTCAAACTTGTTTGATTTTAAGGAATAAGTGAAGAATCATCGCATGATTTCGTGATAAATTTTAAACGGTATTTTAACATAGGCATCGATTCAATTTCTTAACGATAACCACACATTTCAACGACAAATACTAAGTTCATTAATCAATATACTCCAGGAAAATCTTCAACATCTGGAATATGAGAATTTTCGAAAAATAAGTATACATGGTTAGAAATTGGATTTTATTTATTACAATGAGAAAATCTATTTTTGGTGAGAAAAAAAAAAAACAATTTGTTCGTTTATTGACAGACCGTGATAAACAGTAAGTAATACGCGTGTATGAATTATACCATTAAAAATTGTTAGACTTAGGAAAACAAAACAAAAACACACCGTTAATTATATAGATTCAAGCAATATTACCAATTTGCAACCTCTTGATTGTTTTATTGATGTTTGATATTTTGTCAATACAATTATCCAACAAATTTGTTTGAATTTTAACATCAATAACGTTTATCCTTTATGGAATCATTCAATATTTTAGAAAATAAGGGTGATAAAATTATATTACATTTGACATCATTCAGTATGTACAGAGAATATTTAAGATGGGCGCTTGTACAAATATTGTAGATTTGTTACCACACTTTGGTTTATCTTAAAATGAAATTTATATAATTTCACGATCATGCAATATTCCTATACTAAGACATTGGATAGAATTGACATAAAATTGTAAGATGCCCTCTAGCACGTAAGCGCTTGAAGCTGTCACCAACATAAACAAATACTTCGACAATATCCATTCAACACGCGTATGATGAAAACTTCACTGCTAGGGGGAAATGACTCTTGCAAATCTTTTCAAAATTTTAGAGAAATCGAAGCATTTTCACGAATCTTACAAGTCTTACGAATCTTCATTTACATGTGAAGTTGACAAAGAGATTTGCAATTGCGAGCGTATCTATGCGCATCTTTTTAACACATAATCAAATGCGAATCCTTGCGAATCTTTTATTCATTTCCAAGTATAATACGCGAATCTTTAAATTTTTGATCATATTTTTGCAAATAAATTGGGATTCACTGCAAGTCATTTCCCCCTAGCTTCACTGCGTAGAGGGCATAACGATATTTTTCATTCTAAGAATATTCATCGTTAAATTTCATTAAGGTTTATTCCACACGAATGTAAATAATTTAATTGGTAGCACATCGAATTGGCACTATTTGTGAGCCAAAAGTGGTTGTAAATCAGCCATTTTAGTTAATATGAGATAAGCGTTTGTATTCATCTAATTTTCGTAGTTTTCGGTAGTAAACAGAAAATTTAAAACACAAAACCCCACAACGAAAATTTAATCATGATTGGGAGCTGCTTTATTCCGTTGCCGAAAGTGAAAACAAAACATTGTGTCTGTTGTTAATTTTGAAAATTTTGAAATTAAAGAAAACAGAAAATATAATGTTGAACGACATTTCAACTCGAATCATTCAAATATAAATTCAAAGTTTCAATTATAATCAGAATGAATCATCAGAAGATTATATGAAGTTGAACGGTTAAGAAATGTATTGAAATCACAGCAAAAAATTGTGAAGAGTTTTTTGAGTACAAATGATCTCGTTGCTATTGCTTCCTACGAAATTGCATTTAATATAGCGAAACATGCAAAATCATATTCTGATGGTGATTTTTTTAAGTCGTTGTTACACTCAACTGTTTCAAATTTATGTGAAAATGTTGATTCAAAAACCAAAGCAAGTCTTTTCAATCAAATAAATATAATACCTCTCAGCAAGCAAACCGTTGGTCGTCGTGTAAATTATATTGGGATGGAAATTGAAACTATTTTAAAGTGTCATTTAGAAAAATGTGAATCGTTTTCTCTGACATTGGATGAAACATCAGACATAACTGATATGTCACAGCTTGTTTTTTGGGTTCGCTATATTTTTGATAATAATATAAAAAAGAATATTTTCGCTTTGGTGCCACTCAATGAAAAAACGAGTGCTTTGTTAAATGCATTTAAATCAATACAAAATCGATTTAATCTCGACTTGAATAAACTTGATTGTATTTGTACCGATGATGCGCCTGCTATGGTAGCCGAACATAATGGTTTCATCACATTACTAAAAAAAATATATAGAAGAAAATAATGTGACACATCAGCTTGTTTCGTATCAATGCAATGGAGAAAGATTGTATAAATATGTTCCTAAAAACAGTAACAAAAGTGTGTTTAAATTGGTATTTTTTTCTCATTTTCATCCGATTCAATCATAATTTAACATGTATGTATATTACAGATTATTAACAAAGAAAGTGCACTACGACACCGTCGATTCAAATTGTTAACCACTGAATTGGATTCAAAATTTTGTGATGTGTTATATTTCAACAGTATTCGTTGGTTGAGCTGTAGACAAGCTTTGAATCGTTTTTATGATTTGTTTACTGAAATTAAGCAATTCCTTAATGAACAAAACTAACATGAAGATTTCAAAGAAATTTCCACGGATAAATGGAAGGAACAGTTTTATTTTTTGTGCGATATTACAAAGCACATGAACGACTTGAATCTGAAATTGTAAGGAAGACAAAAATTCATTTGGGATTTAGCAAAAGACGTCAATGAATTTAAATTGAAATTAATTGCTTTTAAAAATCAAATTATCGAGGAAGATTTCACTTTTTTCCCAACACTGGATACGAATAAAGAAAAAATTGAATACGACACTACAATATTCATTAAATTCATCGAAATTCTCATTGAAGAATTTGAATCGCGATTTTCTAATTTTAAACAATTTCATTTGGTATTTAAGTTTTTGAAGAAACTTTTTATTTTTGATAAAAACAATGTTGAGAATTTACCAACTCTTTTTCATGTAAAGAAAACGCACTTAGAACTCGACATGTCGTTGATTGAATCTGAATCTCAAATACCGAAAGAAAACACGGAAGCAATGTGTAAACGTTTGTTGTCGGACAATTCTTTGTTTGTTCTAACAAATGTCATACCTAAGTTTTTATGTATGTTTGGTTTCACATATGTTTGTGAATGTACATTTTCAAGTCTAGCTCGTCGAAAATCAAAATATCGTAATACGCTAATACAAGATCATTTGGAATGTGAAATTCGTTGTGAACTTTTTAAAGATGTGCCAGATTATAAAGAATTAATCTCAAATAAAGAATGTCATCCACATTGATGTGACAATAAAAAAAATTGCTATGTGAATATAAATATAGTTGTAGTTTTCCTATGCGAATGTTGTTTTTTTGTGATTTTTAAATGGTAGCTTGCCACGCCTGTCGCGAGCCACTTTATTGGTTCAAGTAAAAAAGATTTAGGAATCACCTGATTTAAACTATACTAAAACGAATGTTTCATTGAATTTATAATTTTATTTCCATTTTATATGAACATTTGAAAACAATGAAAATGTTAACAAAAATGCCTTAATCATCATAATACTCTTGGTCAATATTTACCGATTGTAAAAAATCTAAATTACTTAAATGTTCTAAAATCTTTTGATTGAAGCAATTAAAGATTTAATTATAAAATTAATACATGAATCACACATGTACAACATTATGACATACGTTTTGATTAAATAACTTGTTTTTCGCTTGGTCTTTTGCTGATATTATCGCTCTGCTTACACTTGTTCCAAACGGCAAAAATGATAAAGCCAATCACAATTACGACGAAAACAATGATTACGATAAATGTGATATAAAGATTGGTGAAATCATGTGAAACATCCAAACTGCATACAGATTGAAAAGTTTCTGTTTCAGATGGCAAAATATCTTTGTACAGTTCGTACATTTTGTCCAATGAGCATTTTTGTCCGCAGTTTGGAATTTCAACTGGTAATGGATTATCGGTTGCATTTCGTTTGTGAATTATTTGCACATAATATTCGTTATTTCGTTCATACAGCTCAAAGAGAATGTTTGTCGTGAATTGCTGGAATGTCACCTAAGATGGAAAAATTCAAATTAATGTATTTATTTTTAAAAATAATTCGAATGAGCAACAATTAATCAATATTTCGTTCATTTGAGTGATTTGTTTGCGAATTTTAATTTTAAATTACTTCATATACACCGAGTGCATTAAGTAGATTAACAATAACGGTGCCCTGCGTCATATACATCCAAAATGAGTGATTGGGCTTTAGTTGAAATGTTGCTTTCGCCTTGAATCGATCGAATATGTCTTTGAGTAAGAAACCAGCGCGTATTTTCTTCAATTCATTTGTCCAGGTAAGGGTTTGATATCCAAGTGAAGCCAAATAATCGATTTCTTTCGACTCAAATGCTTTATTCACCCAATCTGGAAGACTAAAATATAATTTACATTTAAAATAGACTTATTTTCACTAAAATATTACTTAAATATTCACAATTATGTGAGAAGAAAATGAATAAAATAAAATAAACTTGCATGAATCCATATTCTTTTTCAACAATAAGAGTATCGTAAAGAACGGCAAGATCTTTAAATATTCGACTGGCTTTTCGAAATGATAATCCTGAATTTGATTCAATAAATGCAATTTCGTTTTGATGTTTTTCAATTATTGATTGAATCTCTGGCGTTTCATATAGTTCTGACATCAATTTATCAAATCGATCACACGGTAAATGTGTGGTTAAAAGATAGTCTTGATTTAATGGAACCATTGTATGGATTGGAATTGGTTGCCAATTTGGAAAATCTTGATGCCAAATTTCATGACCCGATGGCGGAAATAACCCAGCTAAATTGCATTCGGCGCTCATTATCATTCGATCTTCATTTGAACTACGAATAAACACTTTTTTTGGTAAATAATATTCACCAAGCAATTGTTGATATCGTTTTCTTAGAAAAACACCCAAATTGTACTGCTCTCGTTTGCCAATCTGTCGAATATTGAAATATCAATGAAAATATCAATTTTAATTATTAATTTCATTGTTCGATTAGAAAATTTCTTTAGAGAAGTCGTTTAACCTACATTCGAAAGTTCACTGAATCCATTTGGCCAAAATCGCTCATCTTTATAGGGATCATTTGGATAAGTGTGCTTTATATTACGATGTCCGTGACGAACGACCTATTGATTTAAAGAAGATAAAGTTTTTCTTCAATTTTCTGGTAAATTGAAACATTTATAAGTCAATAGTTCTCGAAAGAAATGAAACTGTACATACAACATGAGCAAAAATCAGTTTATATCCATCTGCATCTCGTCCAATTTCACTTGAATTGTTCGGAGGTGGGCTACAAAATGCCAAGGGAATTGTTATTCCCAGAAAAATCCATACTATTTTCTTTGAAACCATCGTATTTACGAAAGAACACAAAATGTGTTGTTTTGTTCAAGACTTCAGTTGAAATATGCAATATATATGATTTTCTTAGAAAGTGAACATTAAATGTTATCTTTGGATTTAATCGATAAGAACATTTTATCTTAATAATTATATTAAATGACGTATTCAATGGCAATACTCGTTAAAAATTTAATGAGAATCTTTATCCTTTTTCATCGTGGATTTTTTTATTTTAATTGACATGATAACACGAATTAAATCAATATTTTTACGTTTTAATAAACATGGTGGGGATGCTTGTTTATACGCAAATTTGTATTACATTAATTTGATACGTTTAATTGCTTATTTTTCATTGTTTTTTTCCCCTCTATTGTTTTATATCTAGATTTATTAAATTTAACTTTAATCGAGCCTAAAATTGAATGAAACATCAAGCATTGATCACAAAGTTGAACAAAAATAAAATACTATCTGAAAAGACTATATACACTTTTGTATGTATTTACAATTTTCGTCAGTATTCGAATATTGAAATGGTTTTCAATATTAAATTGGTGTAAACATCGATAAATCGACCACGAATAATATCATTGTCCATATTGGACTCGGCTTTTAGTGAGTTTTCTATCGTTTGATTCCTTGTTTCACCCAGAATGAAGGCCATTGCTATGTCACGACGAGAAGCAAAGCTTCCCCATGTCTGGAAATCATGATGTGTAGGCGCTGATAATAGATGACTAGTATCAGCAAATCTAAGTGCAAATCGAAATAACCAAAAGATGGATACAAGTCGCTTACAAATACGCCATTTTTTGTGAATAAATATAGATTAGTAGTATTTTGATGACTAGCTATTATAATGTTAGCTGTTGATGTGTTAGAAATACTTTCAGTCTTATTTTCAACAGGCATCATATTAGTTGTTGGTGTGTATAAGGTGGCTGATAAAATTCGAAAAAAAAATTATTAAAGTTGTTTACATCTTGAAAAAATGTCAAACATAAATTTGAAAAGGAGGAGACTTCCCACCGATCACCTTCTCCTTCTTATATTCCTCTCCAAATTACTTTCTCCTCAAGCCAACAATCTCTGCTCTTAGAAAACACTAACTTTTATTCGAAACATTTTTCGATAGATTAATGACCACGGTAGCAGTGGTAGTAACCTGATTTGGAATCGATTTGATATGAATACCAAGATTATGATTTCATATATCACTTCAGCCACCATTTGGTTTTATATTACTAGATTTGTAGCTTATGTTTGTTGATACTAAGTCCAGATGTTTTGGAAAAAGTTGTTTTTTAACTAGACTATTTGCCTCAAAATTTCCTTTCTTATGATGCAATACACTGAAAATGACAGAAAAAAGTCTATAATGTTGACAAAAATTGACTGTGGTTGAAAAGGAGAGAAATTAAAATAAAAAATATTTCCTGGAAATGCATGCAAATGAAAAAAAACAAACCATTCGCCAATGTGAAAAACTCTCGGCCGTGTGGCAACGAGTGTATAAAATTTTGCATTTTGTTTTGCAAGACATTGTTCGAATATAAATTGAAGCATACAATCCCAGTTGTAATCATCATATGTACAAAATTCTTCTGCACATTTTCCAATGTTCAGCCAAGTGCTACGATTAAATGCAAATCCCATGTTATGTTTCGTACTTATCCAAGGCATTGCTTTTAACTACAAATAAATTTAAATTGAAAAACGAATTTTTCTCTCGATTTTTAAGAAAATTTTAATCAACCTCATTGGATTTTGTGTTTGAATATTCCTCGAATGAATTGATGTATGTTCCGAATGTTAAAATGTTACAATTTGGAAAAAATTTATCTGATTTTTCCTTTATCATTTGTAGAACTGATAGAAAATCTTCACTTAAATAATGATCCTCTTCGAGAAACAACATCAAACCTGTGAAAAGATTAACAAACAATTTGGTGAATGGGATGCTCCCTTTCGCTTGAGGTAAACTCCAAATTAAATGCGTTAAATACTCAATTCGATTGTGAACTTGTACGACAATCACCACTGGAGTATTATTTAATGATCCAAATAAATCATCGTTTTGAATACGTTGCTCGTCATTATAGCGATTAATATTTTCCCATATTTCTTGTTCAAATTTAATACTGGATTTAATATCATCACATTGATTCGCCGTTTTCACTGAAACAATAAATGTAATTGAATATTAAGTTAAAATGAAACAAATCACGATAATTTGCATTAAAACTAATCGAAGGGTTGGGAGTGAAAGTGGCCAAGAAAAAGTTTTAAGTAAAATTGTCCACACTCCATACAAAACAGCATGCAATCGCCTTATAAATTGTATGGAGAGTGGACACTTTTACTTAAAACTTTTTCTTGGCCACTTTCACTCCCAACCCTTCAATTTTTGTTTATGAACTATTGTGCTGGTTTTTGAGATAAACGTCTGAGATTGACGATCTATAAATAACAAAACAAATATTATTATAAGAAAAATCAATTTTAAGAGCATAAATAACGATTGCTATAGAAGAGAAAAAAAAAATAAAAATAAAAGTCGGTTTACTAATATTAAACAAAAATAGGAAGAAATTGCAATTTAGAAATTTGACATGATTTTTCCGACTGAATATTATTCTTTTTGCACGTGTCATCAATTGTTGCATCATTTTCTTTTATCTAGGTAAGTTGAGATTTATTACTTGCATTTTTAGAAAAAGAATCTTCATGAGATCGTGTATCTTATCAGAAAAATACAAATTCGAAGATAAGATAACATTCAAAATGAATACAGATGTTTTGTTTTGTTGTGTGAAATGACTAACAAATTCAATGTTACCTAATAGAAGTGTTCTTTTATCGATACGCACTCATGTTCGCTCTGTCTCAAAGCAATAAAAAAATTTTTAATAGGAATACATATTTTGTCAATGGGTGCTATTGTAATCGGGTCAAAAAATCAGACCAAATCACATCATGTTTTCCTACACGTAGTAAATTTTACTATATATTTGTCCTAAATACAAAGAATTTTCCGGCAAGCCAAAAAGAGGGGAGTGTGGTTCAGGCACAAAACTTACAGGAGACCGATTTTCGAAAAATTGAAGAGCATAGAAAAAATTCTTTACTTTTAGTCGCCAAAGGAGGTTCAAGAGAACGCTGGGAATCTTGTATTAGAACCTATGAATAAAGCTATTCAATTTTAAAAAATCAAATATAATTCTGAATTTTTCTCTTTAATGTTGATTTACATAATTTGTAACAATGGTTTTCATCAATATTAAAAAACTATTATATTCAAAATGAACTGAATCAAAATGACCAAATTAAAAAAGAGAAACAAAAAAGCATTAAAATCATTCACACTTCACATCAGTATCCATTAGTTTTTGCCACAAATCATATTGTACATTGGGTTCAATCATATGTATACTGATCACATTTTGTAAGTCACATTTAATAAAACGGCCTCCGCTTTGGAACTCGGGAGCATGGATTCGTTCAATATTTATCGATTGTGCAACAACGCCCGTCATGAAAACATCTTCTAATTTCAAAAATTCCAGATCAAGAGATTTTTCATATAAATCATGAATGGCTGCACCACTAACCAAATACGATGGACCAGTTACAAATGGTGGAAATGTTTCCGGGACATATTCTTCTATTGAAAGATAGTATTTTGAGTCTTCGTACCGGAGCGGTGACCATCTATAAGCAAATGAATAATCAGAAATTGCAGCATTTTTTTTAAAAATTCGAAATAATTCAATTGAATCGAACCCTTGGCACAATCTTCCAAAAATCGCTTTCGCTTTGAGATGTTCGTCTATAAATGACAACAAATGAATTACATTGATAAACATATCGTCATCGCTTTTCAACATAAATGATGCTTTTGGACAATATTTATCGGCCCATTCGAACATTGAAATGGTTTTCAATGTTAAATTGGTGTAAACATCGATAAATCGACCACGAATAATATCATTGTACATATTGGACTCGGCTTTTAGTGAGTTTTCTATCGTTTGATTCCTTGTTTCACCCAAAATGAAGGCCATTGCTATGTCACGACGAGAAGCAAAGCTTCCCCATGTCTGGAAAAGTATCAAAATGAAGAATGGTGATTAGATGAATGAAACTTATAATATTATCATTAAAAACAAACCTGTCGAATGGCGAGGCGTGATTCATGATGCGTCGGTGCTGACATGACCAGTATCAGTAAACCTAAGTGCATATCAAAAGAACCAAAGTTAATTTTCATTATTTTATGATTTATGGCCGTGGCATTTTCATGCTTACGTATGTCTTTGCCACCATCTGAGCCACACAGATCACTGATTGCTTCGGTGTGTCCAGGTTGATACAAGTCGCTAATGAACACACCATTTTTAGTAAATGAATATTTTCTCGTTTTTTTATGATTGTTTTTTGTGGTGTTCGATTCTGATGAATGGCTTTTTTGATTCGAAAATTTCCCTTCATCTGAAATTGACATGTTATGATGATGCATTACATAGATTATTATCCAATATATCGACCCAGCCACCATTTGGTTTAAAAACGACTAGGTTCGTTATTAGATTATCAGAACTTTTGATCAGACTAAATTGATGTGATCAGTGATCACTAACTACTTACTGGTTCTCACTGAATGAATATATATAACTGAAAGTACTGCTAAAATGAAGCACATCACGACAATTAGGAAGAATTTTCGTTTACAAATTGTGCCTGTCTTTGAGAGTAACATCTGAGTTTGATGATCTATCATGAACAATTCAAAAAATATAATTTTAAGAGAAATCCAAACCAGTTAATCATGAATATAGCTTATATTCACCTTTTTGTCTATCCGATTGATAAACCTAATTTCACAAGACAGGAGAAAATCAATCGAATAACATTATCATTTTTATTGTTTATTTGCTTTGAGAAAATGACAAACTTTGCTTATATATCCACAAATAATGAAACAAATTTACTTACATTGAATTTGAAAATGGAAAATGATGAAAGCATTTGCAATATATCTTTCATTGTTGTGTTGAAAAGAAAATTATTTAAAATACTGAATATTATTACTTTGCAGTTGTCACAAATTGTTGTCAATAATTTAAAAATAAACGTTTAAAAACTTGATCGCTATGGATCTGATCGTATTACTCAAATGACAGAATTAATTCGAATGGGACATTGACAATATATAACAATATAGTGGCGTCAATTTCATGAAAACAATTTTATCATATTGTAATCGGTCAAAAAATTAAGGGCACCCAAATATATTTTTTGTCGGCGTTTTGAACCTAGGAGAACATGAAAACCCAGTTTTAAGAGCGTCTTAATGTGAGTGTGTGGTACCCTGTACGCAAAAATCGGTATGCCCTCTACGCAGTGAAGTTGTCATCGTACGCATGTTGAATGGATACTGCCGAAGTATTTGTTTGTGTTTGTGACTGTGTTCACATTTAATGTTTGCGGTGAAAGCTTCAAGCGCTTACGTGCTAAAGGGCATCTTACAATTTTATATCGATTCTATTCAATGACTTAGTATAGAAATATTGCATGGTCGGTAATAAGTTCGTAACAGAAATTGGATAAATTATTATTTGCGTTGGATTTTCAGTGCGGAAAAGTTCATCTTATGGATATAGACAACTTGTTTCGACATATTAAGACATCTTGTTTCGATAGGAAGATATTTTTTTGAATTTTCAACAGATATTTCATTAAATAATAAAGAGTCGAAGATAAATTCCTTTATTGTACCATAAAAAATTTCTTTATTTTAAACAGTACAATTGTTTCGACGAGCAATACATCATCAGCTGTAAATAATCGACTAACAAGTGCAAATCATAAAGACTAAAAAGAGAATGTTTTTTCGTCTACAAAACCAATACTAGGCTGTTCAAAATTGAAGGTACTTTTTGAATGAAAACACATTTTTTGGCAAAATTCTATTTTATTTTCCAACATAATCTCTTTTCAGCTTGATACACCGAGTCCAACAATTCTCCAACTTTTTTATGCCTTCCAAAAAATACGATTTGTCGGGCTGGTGAAAATAGCTATCAGTTTCCCATTCGACCTCTTCATTTGATCCAAAACGCTTACCAGGCAGCCATCTTTTGAGGTTCGGAAACGGGTAATAGTCGCTAGGGGTCAGATCTGGAGAATACGGTGGGTGGGAAAGCGATTCGTACCCCAGTTCATGTTTTTTTGCCTTTGCAATGTTTGATGTGTGAGATGGTGCTTTGTCGTCATCAAAAATGATCTGTATTTGTCGGCTTTCGATATATATCAAAAACAATTTCATTATTCTCGTTATGAGGCAAAAGTAAATCTAAAAATGGAATATTTTTATCCTCTTCGAGTTTCAGTGTGAAATTGATATTATCATTGGCAGAATTTAACCAATCAAAAGTGTTGTGTAGCAGCGATTTTTTCACGATTACAAACACATCGTCGACCTAAACCCTCGGAAACAATGTGTTTTTTGACCAAATATTTTCCAAATTATTCATAAATAAGTTGCAAATGAACGATGAAAGTCTATTGCCCATTGCCATACCTTCCATTTGTTGATAAATTTTTTCCCTAAAATGGAAGAAATTTTGTTCAGCACACACCTTTGTCAGCTCAAACAGAGCCGAAGCTTCCAAATGATTCAAATGTTGTTGTTTGTCAAGTCATATCACGAGACAATTGATTGCTTAATTTACCGGTACACTGGTACGAGCTAATGTCTAAAGAAACCATAATTTCATCTCCGCCCAATTTTACATTTTTTAACTTTTCACTTAGATCAAACGAGCTTTAAACCGAAAAAGCATCAAATTGTGATAGACTGGAGAAACGATTCCATAACCATTGCGATAATTGATGGCAAGGTGCGTCGGTGTTACTGAGAATTGGTCGAAATTTGTTTCCCGGTTCATGTATCTTAGGTAAACCGTAAATGGACGGAATCTTAGAATAACTTGTTGACATTCGTCTCTTCCATTTTGCACCAAACGTCGATATGCTAGCGATTTGTAGCAGCCGAACCATGTTTAACCATTTTATTCAATGGGTTTTTAATCGTTTTATACGGTCTCGCATCCAACATATTTTGCATTGAATCATGATAATCATTCCTGTTAACAATCACAACGCTGTTGCCTTTCTCGGCTTTTAAAATGTAGATATCCAATTTATTGAGCGAATCAATTGTTTCATATATCTTGCGCGTTTCATAATCCGTTTTTTGTGGAACAAATTTTCGATAATGTCTTTTTCACCGATGTCCGGATTTCATTTGACAAATCTCTATCAAATGACCTTAAAGCAACCTCTGTGTCAACAATTATGTTCTTTTTTGGACAGCATTTATCGGGCAGTGCAAACTTTAATCCCTTGTTTAATAAAGAAATTTAATTTTTTCCTAAGTGTAAAGATACTGGTACGTGCCTGGAACAGCCATCCGCACTGCCAAACTGCCAAGGAATTTATTAATACTCCGGACAGCAAAAAGGCAGCAGAACTACTTGACCTTGATAAATTCAGGTTAAGCTACACCATTGGTATCCTAACCGGACACATTAGATTAAATGCGTACCTCCAACGCATCCGTGTTAGAGATGACCCAGACTGTGACCTTTGTGGGAGGAATGCAGAAACATCTGTCCATTTCCTCTGCAATTGTTCAGCCCTGTCACGCATACGCAGATTGTGCTACAACCGTAACGTGCTGACTCCAAGCGAAGTACTATCTTACCCGGTTAAAAAGATATTTACCTTCGTTAAGAGGTCTGGAAGATTCCCGTCAACGGGCAATCCACAACCTCAACAAACCCCAAATAGACAGCTGACAGAAGGTAGGTTCAACCATAATCTACCCCCCAGTCAAACATTTGTTGCACAGTAAATCTGGAACTTACATCGTTTTCCGGAGACACAGACAGTCATTCTCTCTCTCTCCAAAACAAGGGATGATTGCAAAAGGACCATTGGACCTACGCAACTAACACAAACGCCGTGGCGTCTGTGTTTTCTCACCATAATCCATACATCCAAGTGTAAAGATGAATTGTTTATTACGAAATTAGGAAGGAAAACACTTGTTCGATTCAATGGATTGTTTTGACCGTGTTCTTGTTATGTGTCGATCTTCTGGCGTTTTTTCACCATCATCTCGCGAAAAATCTCGTTACCTTCCAAGAGACATGTTGAAGAAAATTTTCCAATTGACAAAAATTCAGTTTATATGACAATGATTGATATTTTGTGAATAACTATGTGGATAGTTTTACATTTTATCAACCAGTTACATTGAATTCATTTTTATTTACTGTATGGTTTTAATATGATTCTTTGATTCAAAATGTCATAGCAGTTGTATTAGAAAAGACACATAATATAAACGTGTTCGACAATTTATTGTGAGAAAACTAACACTTTCTTAGAAAAAATTCGAACAGTTTAGTATGTTCATTGTCATCAATTTCAACCATCATTTACAAGTCATTTTGTTTATTCTTAATGGAGCAACAGATTTTATACCTATTTCCACCATAATTCATATTATTCTTGTGTCAAGAACATTATGAAATACATTATTTAATAAAGAAAAAAATAATTTTCATTTGAAATATTTTTATATCTTCATAAATAAATATCTCTACAACCAAAAATCAATTGATAAATGCCTAACGTTCAAAATTCCAAATATTCTTGTCTTCTCTTAATTCGAATTTTTTTTAGAAAATGAAAAACAAAGATAAAATGTAAAACAAAAAAAAGAAATGTTGTGGACACCAGTGCGGAAAAGTACGTCTACATTGGTAAGACCTGTTATGTTGATTGTAGTTCGTGTAAGATGATCATACATATTTTCTCTTATGAATTTTTCGGCACCATCGATATATAGCGGAGTAAGTTTCATGAAACTCAATGCATTCTAGAATGCATTTCCGAATCCATATAATCTTGAAACAATTTCACAGCAATTTTTGAAATTTGAAACTAATAATTTTAAAATTTAGAATTTACCCAAGACCAATTTTTATGTAACTTGGAATTTCTACACACAATTCTGCTTTTAGTTTGCTCCAAAACCTCTCAGCCATCTTTATAATGTGTGTAATTAAATCAGAACAATCGAGAGACACATCTTGATTTATTGATGCACGGCCAGACAATACAATATGCATTGGCGGATCGTATGACAGTTGTAAATCAGAACAAAACATGAATCATTATTTCGTTCGAGCACATTCCATATTTCAACGAGCTTTTATTTAAGCATATTAGTTTCATTTCATCGATATGATTACAAATGAACATAATAAATATATATATTTATTTTATTATTATTTCGGAGAATTAATTTTATTTATTGTGAATTATAAAATAAATGCGAAGAATTATTATTTTGTCATTTTTTTAAACTTCATGTAATTTTTGAGCATGCTGGGACAATGTAAGTCCAATTCACGCTCCCAGGTGTCGTGAGTTACATCGTATCCTTTCCAGTGAACCAAGTAATGTGTCTCTCGAACTTCTTTATGATCAAGAAGACTCTCTACTTCATAAACGTCCGATTCAAAATTGTTTTCATTTTGAGACAATGTCATTTTTAATTGTTTATTTTGTGTCACTAATAACGCATTTTCTTTGTAAGTCAATTGTTTTGTCGCAAAAAACAGAACACAAGTTTTATTTTTTGGAGTTTTCCCTAGTTGAGGTGGTGTTTCGATGACTTTTGCGGGCCAATATGGACAATGTCACATTTGCACCCACACTAATTCACCAGCATACCTTTTTTCTTTTTTTAAACTCATTATTATTAATATGAAAATTGTGTGGATTGTTTGAAAAATGAAAGAAAAATGTGATCGTATGACATTTCAAATGTCAGAGTGATACTATTGTATATATAAGACAATGTATTACTTTTTGATTCAAGATTAGTTTTAAAAAATTACTCGAAATTTCCAGACTACTTTTGAGTGATTTTCCCCTTGAATAAGACGATAAATATTCTGATATTTTTATTCCGTAAGTATTTTTGGAATATTGTTTTTGTTTGAATAAGAAACGTCACGAACATTACAATTCGTGCTTTTTTTCTGAATATAACTCCTCTCAGAGTTTCTGTATCAGAAAATAATGGTGATGCGGTGTCCATTTGCATGAGTTAATCATTTTTCATTTGATTTATTGATAATTCGAACAAATCCACAAAGAAGTTCAATTAGGCTAACAAAGGGCGTACAACTGACAATGGAAAAACATTTCAATGCTATAAAAACCCTACATTCGTGGTCATTATGCTTTAAAATGTGTAAAAAAAATCAATCGAGTTAATTCAACATTTTTATTTTGATTTAAGTAACTCGGAATCAATCTGTCTTGTAAAATCACTGCATTCAAAGTGATTAATTGAATTTAAATTCATTTTAAGAGAAAAAAAATCGTTCAAATCATTCACATATCACATCAGAATTCATTAATTTTTGCCATAATTTAAATTGTTGATTGGGTGTAATCATATGTATGCTGACCACCTTTCGTAAGTCACATGCATCATATCCAGCTCCACTTTGGAATTCATCTGCATGTATTCGTTGAACGTTAATCGATTGTGCAACAACGCCCGTCATGAAAACATCTTCTAATTTCAGAAATTCCATATCAAGAGATTTTTCATATAAATCATGAATGGCTGCACCACTAACCAAATACGATGGACCACTTACAAATGGTGGAAATTTTTCAGGAGCATATTCTTCTGGTGAAAGATAGTATTTTGAGTCTTTGTAACGGAATGGAGACCATCTGTAAACAAATGAATAAGCAGAAATTGCAACATTTTTAAATTGGAAAGGATTCAAGATCGATTGCATTTACCCTTCAGCCAACTCTCCATAAATTGCTTTCGCTTTGGGATGTTCGTCCATAAATGACAACAAATGAATTACATTGATAAACATATCGTCATCACTTTTTAACACAAATGATGCTTTTGGACAATACTTATCGGCCCATTCAAACATTGAAATGGTTTTCAATGTTAAATTGGTGTAAACATCGATAAATCGACCACGAATAATATCATTGTACATATTGGACTCGGCTTTTAGTGAGTTTTCTATCGTTTGATTCCTTGTTTCACCCAAAACGAAGGCCATTGCTATGTCACGACGAGAAGCAAAGCTACCCCATGTCTGGAAAAGTATCAAAATGAAGAATGGTGATTAGATGAATGAAACTTATAATATTATTATTAAAAACAAACCTGTCGAATGGCGAGGCGTGATTCATGATGCGTCGGTGCTGACATGACCAGTATCAGTAAACCTAAGTGCATATCAAAAGAACCAAAGTTAATTTTCATTATTTTATGATTTATGGCCGTGGCATTTTCATGCTTACGTATGTCTTTGCCACCATCTGAGCCACACAGATCACTGATTGCTTCGGTGTGTCCAGGTTGATACAAGTCGCTAATGAACACACCATTTTTGGTAAATGAATATTTTCTCGTTTTTTTATGATTGTTTTTTGTGGTGTTCGATTCTGATGAATGGTTTTTTTGATTCGAAAATTTCCCTTCATCTGAAATTGACATGTTATGATGATGCATTACATAGATTATTATCCAATATATCGACCCAGCCACCATTTGGTTTAAAAACGACTAGGTTCGTTAGTAGATTATCAAAACTTTTGATCAGACTAAATTGATGTGATCAGTGATCACTAACTACTTACTGGTTCTCACTGAATGAATATATATAACTGAAAGTACTGCTAAAATGAAGCACATCACGACAATTAGGAAGAATTTTCGTTTACAAATTGTGCCTGTCTTTGAAAGTAACATCTGAGTTTGATGATCTATCATGAACAATTCAAAAAATATAATTTTAAGAGAAATCCAAACCAGATAATCATGAATATAGCTTATATTCACCTTTTTGTCTATCCGATTGATAAACCTAATTTCACAAGACAGGAGAAAATCAATCGAATAACATTATCATTTTTATTGTTTATTTGCTTTGAGAAAATGACAAACTTTGCTTATATATCCACAAATAATGAAACAAATTTACTTACATTGAATTTGAAAATGGAAAATGATGAAAGCATTTGCAATATATCTTTCATTGTTGTGTTGAAAAGAAAATTATTTAAAATACTGAATATTATTACTTTGCAGTTGTCACAAATTGTTGTCAATAATTTAAAAATAAACGTTTAAAAACTTGATCGCTATGGATCTGATCGTATTACTCAAATGACAGAATTAATTCGAATGGGACATTGACAATATATAACAATATAGTGGCGTCAATTTCATCAAAATAATTTTATCATTTTTCGATAGGAAGATATTTTGTTGAATTTCATAAATATTCAAAACAGATATTTCATTGTGAAATGACGAAATATTGGAAAATAATAAAGACGATAAATATTCAGTCTTTATTTTTCTATTCGTATTTGCCCATGGAGAAAAAAAAAAATATTCTAAAGGTACACTGAATGTAAATTATGTTTTCATCCCAACAGGAGCGTCTGTCAATCGACACGGTTTACACACTTTTTTCGGCATGTGCTTGAAAAATTGTGTGCGAAACCATTTGATATGAAGTGTATGAGCATGAGTCATACAGAATTCATTAAGAATGTCTGTTCGATTGAACCGTCAATGACACAACATCAATCGACAAAAAATCATATCAAAAAGAGTGAGATTTCCAGTTGAAGTAAGTGGGAGACTTCATTGCTTCAAAATGTGTAAGAAAAACTGATAGAGATATAATTTTGAAGTTTTCATTTTATATTCAAAACTTGTTATAATGGTCAATACAGTAAAACCACTGCATTCAAAATGATAAACTGAATTAAGATCGTTAAAATGTCTAAAGAAATAAAATCACTGAAATCATTCACACCTAACATCAGTATCCATTAGTTTTTGCCACAATTCATATTGTACATTGGGCTTTACCATATGAATACTAATCAAATTTCGTAGTTCGCATACATTATCTTCCATCATGTCATCATTTCGGATTTCTTTGACATGGATTCGTTGAACATTAACCGATTGTGCAACAACGCCCGTCATGAAAACATCTTCTAATTTCAAAAATTCCATATCAAGAGATTTTTCATATAAATCATGAATGGCTGCGCCACTAACCAAATACGATGGACCAGTTACAAATGGTGGAAATGTTTCCGGGACATATTCTCCTGGTGAAAGATAGTATTTGGAATCTTCGTCTCGCCACGGTGACCAACTGCAAGCAAATATATTTATTGCCTATAGGCACAAATTGTAAATTTTTTTTTATGTAAATTGCAAAGAATTCAATTCAATCGGTCGCCTTTACCTAACCGCAAGATTTCCATAAATAGCTTTCTTTTCAGGATTCTGGTTGTTTATGAATGACATCAATTGTATCATGTTGATAAACATATCGTCATCGCTTTTCAACATAAATGATGCTTTTGGACAATATTTATCGGCCCATTCGAACATTGAAATGGTTTTCAATGTTAAATTGGTGTAAACATCGATAAATCGACCACGAATAATATCATTGTACATATTGGACTCAGCTTTTAGTGAGTTTTCTATCGTTTGATTCCTTGTTTCACCCAAAACGAAGGCCATTGCTATGTCACGACGAGAAGCAAAGCTACCCCATGTCTGGAAAAGTATCAAAATGAAGAATGGTGATTAGATGAATGAAACTTATAATATTATTATTAAAAACAAACCTGTCGAATGGCGAGGCGTGATTCATGATGCGACGGTGCTGACATGACCAGTATCAGTAAACCTAAGTGCATATCAAAAGAACCAAAGTTAATTTTCATTATTTTATGATTTATGGCCGTGGCATTTTCATGCTTACGTATGTCTTTGCCACCATCTGAGCCACACAGATCACTGATTGCTTCGGTGTGTCCAGGTTGATACAAGTCGCTAATGAACACACCATTTTTGGCAAATGAATACTTCCTCCTATTTCTATGACCTTTTCTTATAGTGTTCGATGGTGATGCATAGATTTTTTGGTTGGAAATTTTCACTTTATTTGAAATCAATTTTTTAGATATATTCATACAAAGTTTATGATCTCGTATGTTCCAGCCACCATTTGGTTTTAAATGACTAGGTTCATCACCATCAGCAAACACTAAATCCAAATTTTTTGGAAAAAGTTGATTTGATTGCTTTGCTTTGTCAAGAGCATTACGCACATTTTTAACTAGACTATCTGATTTACAATTTTGCTTCGTATGATGCAATGCACTGAAAATGACAGAAAAATGTCTATATTGTTGACAAAGATTAAATGATATTGGAAAGAAATGAAATTAAAAGAAATTTTTTATGGAAATATATGCAAATGAAAAAAACAAACCATTCGCCAATGTGAAAAACTCTCGGCCGTGTGGCAACGAGTGTATAAAATTTTGCATTTTGTTTTGCAAGACATTGATCGGATATAAATTGAAGCGTCCAATTCCAGTTGTAATCATCATATGTACAAAATTCTTCTGCACATTTTCCAATGTTCAGCCAAGTGCTACGATTAAATGCAAATCCCATGTTATGTTTCGTACTTATCCAAGGCATTGCTTTTACCTACAAATAAATTTAAACTTGAAAAACGTATTTTTTCTCGGTTTTTAAAGAAAATTTTAATCAACCTCATTGAATTTTGTTTTTGAATATTCCTCGAATGAATTGATGTATGTTCCGAGTGTTAAAATGTTGCAATTTGGACAAAACTTGTCTGATTGTTCCTTCATCATTCGTAGAACTGATAGAAAATCTTCACTTAAATAATGATCCTCTTCAAGGAACAGCACCAAACCTGTGAAAAGATTAACAAACAATTTGGTGAATAGGGTGCTCCCCTTCAAATGTCACGCTTCAAGATTTGTGACTTTGATAGAAATGTTCTGAATGATTCGATTTACCCGTAAAATTCCGAGTGACTTCCAATTGATTAAAAACGCGATTCGCTTTCCACCACCAGTGATGTTTTGTTTGAGTGAACTTGACTGAATCGTTTTCATCATTACCGGGAAATTCATTTTCATGAGTTTGTATTGAGTATGGATAAAATATCTAGAATAAATCAAAGCACATTCGATTGAATGAATCAATTAATCCATCAGACGATGAATGATGAGATTTACTTGTAGAACTTTACAAAAATCAATCGTTTTCATCAAATTATTTATGGTTCCGTCATAATAATCATGTGAGAATATCAATAAAGCGTCTTTTATATCTTTCGCTCTGGATAAGCTTGTAATCAAATGCTCTAAATACTGAATTCGTTTGTGAACTTGCACAACAATCACCACTGAATTATCTTTCAATGATCCAAATAAATCATTGTTTTGAATATGTTGCTCATCATTGAATCGTTTAATTTTGTCCCGAATTTCTTTAATATTAACTTTTCCATTAATGATTGTTGTATTATTGTATAACACTATAAAACGAAGTTACATAATGTGTTAGAAATGAAGTCTGAATAAGAAGACGAATAACTTCTTCATAAAGAATAAATCTAAATAAAATGATGTGATCAGTAATCACCAATACCAATGAGGCAAATTAACATATAATTTCAATTGTGAAACTAAATCACACACAAGTTCAACGCCATCTACAATCGCACTCAAATGTACATGTAATATCATATCGGTGTTGTTTCTTCATTAAGAAAGTCGGAAAACAGTATCTATTGATGTTATGTGGTCTTCACATTTACGTTTGTAGAGGGCGTTAAATTTTGTCTATCACCATAATTTGCCTCATTGCCAATACTTACACGTTTTTACTGAATCAATATATATGATTGTGAACGAAGTCAAAATGAAACATATTACGAAAATTTGCAATAAAAAGAATCTGCGTTGACGTAATGCGCCTGGTTTTGAAAATAACATCTGAGTTTGACGATCTGTAAAGTGTAAACAAAAACAACAAATTTTGAGAGAAATTGATGAAATGAATTTCATATTTAGATTATCTTGTTTGCATTTTTGTCCAAACTTTCCTATATAATTTATAAATTTCCCATACAGAAAGATCATCGACAATTGAAATCATGGATACAGAGCATTAAAAACTGAAACAAGGCTTTTGTTTATTTAAATGACGATGTTTCAGTGCATATTTGAAAACGTGCACACGATTCCGTTCAATTTTGTACAAACATGTGAATATTGTGTATTGTTGCTACTTGAGAGATAATCATAAATAATACTAATATTTACCTTTCCGTCTATCCACAAGTTGATATACCTAATACCAACAAAAAAAAAATAATTCCTCGAACATTAGTGTGAATGAAAAAAAAAACAACATATAATTCCCAAATTTCAACATCATTGCTTCGTTCCAAAAAAAATTACAAACTTTAAACCATAAACAATAGCATTCTTGAAGAATTATTCTTGTCATTACTTGCAATTTAATGAAACGATAATGAAATCGAATATATACTTACACAAAATGTTAAAATGGAAAATGAGGAAAAAAATTGCAATGTAGTATCTCTCATTGTTGTATGTTGTATTCAAAAACCTATTCACAACATACCGAATTATGAATATTATTACTTCTTGCACAAGCCACCACAATTGTTGTGTATTTTGAAAAAGAAACGTGTGACAGGCAGGTCAATAGCTACATCAAATTGGAACTATTTAGCTATTTACAACGACATATTTTACAACGACAGCAACTCATAAGAATTTTTAATAACAGTATCGTTTCGTCAATTTTATTGTTTCGATAGAAAAATTTTGTGTTGAATTTTCATAAATATTCAAAACAGATATCTTCAATGCCGAACGACGAAAAAAAAAGATGGAACACTGGAAGGAATAAAAATATAATTGTTCATTCAGTCTGAAGACTCTGAAATTATGGCACCATTACAAACTTGTTTTGACTGTATTTGATGATTTTTTTTCTGTACGTAGTTTTGGCAAGTCATTTTTCTTTAATTTATACATTCTCACATCATTTCAACATTTGCAATTTTCGTAGATACGACTATTTTGAGAAAAAACACAACGACAATGACAGTGAAAAATAGACAATCATTGTTATTACCGTTTCGTGGCCCTTTGAATTCGTCATTTCGATTGGCTAAGAAAATTTTAAATGTGAGACAATTTATATTGCAGATGTTTGGAAAGAGTTCTGCATGGCTACCAATTTGGTAACTGGCAACTTAGTCAAAAATAATCAAAGCAATGTGTTTTACGATGTTGAAATATTTCTGCTTATTGCAAGAATTTTTAAGTAGCTTGACCAAGGGGCGAATTACTACTGAAAATCAATTTTCAGTACTTTTCAGTACTTGCAAATCTCTTCAATACGTGTCAGTATTTCAGTTCATTTTTCAGTGCCTGACAGATTCACGGCATTTTATGCAATCATTTTGCATTAGTACGTGTCATTAATGAAATCGCACACAAATAGAGAACGCGAAAATGTACGATGTAATAAATGAATTTTTTTTTTTTTTTCAAAAAATTTAAAATGAATGAAAAAAAATCGACAAATATAAAAGAATAATGATTTCATTTTTACGAAGGGAGAGTTTTTCTGAAATAAAATTATAAAAATTTATGAACATATTTGAACAACTAATCGAAAAAAAAATTCCATGAAAGAGAAAAAAAATGTTTGTTAGAAATTGATAATTTTCGATGATTTTTTATCATAAACATTAATAGACAAACATTCACATTGAGTGTAAATTCGACTGATATTTTGACAGGTACTGAAAAATTGCTTTCAGTACGTTTCATTATCTTTCAGTAACTGTCAGTTTTTTCAGTTCATTCAGTAGTAATTCGTCCCTTGAGCTTGACCTAAGAGAGATTTTTTTGAAAAAAAGAAACGACTTTTTATGGTTAATTTCGTAATCGTTCTTTTTATTCATTTGTCAATTCAACAGAATTACTTCATTTAAAATGATAATCTGAATCTTGTTCATGCGATCATAAAAAATTCATGGAAAAGAAGAATTCGAATTGTTATTAGCTTCATTTATCATTTGCCAGATTTCTCATAATGTTCATTGATTTTGATCATAGAATTTGATATTGTAAAATTCAAACAAAAATTATGATCACGTACATCGCCCCAACCACCATTTGGTTGAAAGTGACGAGTTTCAATATGTTCATAACTGAATTCTAAACTTAAGAATTTCGGAAATAGTTGACTTGATTGTTTCGCATATGCCAGAGCATTTTGAACAATTTTAATAAGATTATCGGGATGACAGTTCTTTTTTTCATGATGCAATCCACTAAAAATCACAGAAAAATGTCTATATTGTTGACAAAGATTAAATGATATTGGAAAGAAATGAAATTAAAAGAAATTTTTTGTGGAAATATATGCAAATGAAAAAAACAAACCATTCGCCAATGTGAAAAACTCTCGGCCGTGTAGCAACGAGTGTATAAAATTTTGCATTTTGTTTTGCAAGACATTGATCGGATATAAATTGAAGCGTCCAATCCCAGTTGTAATCATCATATGTACAAAATTCTTCTGCACATTTTCCAATGTTCAGCCAAGTGCTACGATTAAATGCAAATCCCATGTTATGTTTCGTACTTTTCCAAGGCATTGCTTTTACCTACAAATAAATTTAAACTTAAAAAACGTATTTTTTCTCGATTTTTAAGAAAATTTTAATCAACCTCATTGGATTTTGTGTTTGAATATTCCTCGAATGAATTGATGTATGTTCCGAGTGTTAAAATGTTACAATTTGGACAAAATTTGTCTGATTTTTCCTTCATCATTCGTAGAACTGATAGAAAATCTTCACTTAAATAATGATCCTCTTCAAGGAACAGCACCAAACCTGTGAAAAGATTAACAAACAATTTGGTGAATAGGGTGCTCCCCTTCAAATGTCACGCTTCAAGATTTGTGACTTTGATAGAAATGTTCTGAATGATTCGATTTACCTGTAAAATTCCGAGTGACTTCCAATTGATCAAAAACGCGATTCGCTTTCCACCACCAATGATGTTTTATTTGAGTAAATTTAGCTTCACGATAATGACCGTATATGTCCGGATAAAGTGCATTATTACACTTACGAAGTTTTGCGCTGTAATGAAAATGATATTGATTTCGATTAACGTTCAGAATATTACTTTGATTTGAATGAAGAATCACTTGTCTTTTTTTAAATTTCTTGGACAATCACTTGGGTCGTCACCAGGAAATTCATGTTCATGAATTTGTATTGAGTATGGATAAAATATCTAAAATAAATCAAAGCAAATTCAATTGAATGAATAATTTAATCCATCAGACGATGAATGATGAGATTTACTTGTAGAACTTTACAAAAATCAATCGTTTTTATCAAATTATTTATGGTTTCGTCATAATAATCATGTGAGAATATCAATAAAGCGTCTTTTATATCTTTCGCTCTGGATAAGCTTGTAATCAAATGCTCTAAATACTGAATTCGTTTGTGAACTTGCACAACAATCACCACTGAAGTATCTTTCAATGATCCGAATAAATCATTGTTTTGAATACGTTGCTCATCATTGAATCGTTTAATTTTGTCACGAATGTCTTTGATATCATCATTAATGATCGTTGCATTCTTATGCAATACTGTGAAAATGGAACTTACATTAGAATGTGATCTATATTGTAATTTGGAATCATTGACACACTCATATTATCTGACACAGGGTTCTCAGGGTACCCTTGACCCATCAATTCTTGTGCCTAACTTGACACCCCCTTACTGTTGTCAACACACTCGGACCAAACGGCTCCGTACGTTTTTATTTCGTATTCGCACTCCTTTCATTATCTTCGGACGAACCTCGGACGGACCTCGTTAAAAACTAACTCGGACAATGAATGTTCGTCCTCGGACGGACAAAGTCGGACTCGGACGAGCCTGTTGACAACAGTAAATCCCCTCCCCTCTGGTTCCCCGATATCAGAACATATGGAGACACTAAATTGGTGTAATCATTTATACTTACTCGTTGTTATTGAATAAATGTATAAAAATGAAAAAACAATGAAAATTACACAGATCACGAAAATTTGCAATAAAAATAAATTCCATTTACGAACTAATGTCGCCGTTCTTGACAATAATATTTGAATTAAATAATCTATCAAAACAATAGAAAACAGAAATTTATAAAATGAATTTCGTATTTATTAATTTTGTAAATAATGAAAAGTATTACTCAGCTTCCACTAAATAACCCGTAAACAACTACAGATCATCATAAATAATGTCCAATTTTACCTTTTTGATTGATCTAATTTAACAGAAGAAGCAAAAATCCAGAGAATAGAAAAGAATTTCATTTGAAGAAATTGATAATTAAGGAAATATCCACTTACACCAAACGTAAACATCATTTTTTCTTTGAATTAACTACTTCTTCCTATGTCACACCATTGCCAACCACAAATGACATCGCCCAAGAACAAAGTGTATATTTTTAGTAACTTCACCATGTGTGAACTCAAAATATTTTGTAAAATTTTCATGAATATTCAAAATTGATATTTCAATGACGAATGTTTTTTGATTAAAGCAAAAAATGGCATTCTTCGATCAATTTCCAAATGAGAATGAAGTAAATAAATAGGAAGATTTAATTAATATGCACATAATATAAATCATATAAAATGAATTTAGAGTACAATGAGATGAACTCTGAATTGTTTTTTCCTTTTTTCCGACATCTTTCTATACCATTGGCATTTGTACGTAGATTGTGTCAAAACATTTTCTTTTCGAGAGAACTTCGTTCAGACAAAAATATTAGTGAAAAGTGACAAACAATTTGAAAACATATGCCACAAACATTGTATTGTTACACAGTTCATGGCCATTTTAATTCATCACACATGATATTTTCGAATTGAATGTCAAATTCGATCAATAATTACGGTTCAATTCATTCTTTGAATACTTGTTAATATTCAACCAAATTTAAAATGAATTCAGTGCATCGTTTTTTATTCAGAAAAACAACAATTTGTGCTACGAACATGATCTATTGATGTGTGATAAAAATAATTGGTTTACATCGAACGTTAAAATTAAAAATGAGAAACAAATTTGCAATATCTTTCATTGTTTTACTCAAGAAGAAAGAAAAACATTCCAAACAAACTGAATATTTGTAATTCCTGCCCTAGTCATTTGATATTACATTTCATGTAACTCATTGCACGATAATTATCAGTATAATTATCAGTCATTTTAAATGCGATCATTTGAACATTTTATTAAAAAAATATGAACATGACCGCAGTGTTTAACGACGTTATGCAATAATTTCAATGGACACGATTCTAATAGTATTAACGACACTTAACCCTCTAGTGCATATGATCGCTTTTAGGTTGGCAAGCTATAATCGCTTCTAAATTGAAAACTAAACAAAAAATCATTTTAATTATAACTTAAGTTTGGTTAAGGATGCTTCAACGTATCATTTGATATCCATTTGAAAATATTATCTCCAGTTGCGCTCTGTCAATTGACACTCAAATAAGTGCCTGCTGTTGAAATTACAAGATTTTTTTTTTTTTTTTTTTGACAATTGAAACTACGAAATTTTATTTTGTCGAATATCGCTTTGTGTATTGATTCATAAATATTCAAAACAGACAGTTTCATATAATATTGGGACAGATTTGAATGTCGAATGACGAAATATAACGAGAATGATGTAACCAAGAAAAAGACAAGTTATTTATCTAGTGTGAATTCATGACGTTATTACATTTATACAGACTTGTTTTTTTATACATTTTTTCTGTGCGTACTATTGGCATTTTGTTTTTTTTCTGAATTAAAAATTCCACTCTATCGATTCATCATGGACATTTTCTCTGGATATAACTTCTTTTCGAAAAATAATAGCGACGAAAAAAATTGGTCGCACATCATGTTTTTACCATTATGTCGCCTTATGAAGCACTACCATAGCCATAGCTTTCATGATGCAATAGGTTGAATTTTTAATTGAATCCCTGAGAATGAAAACGATACTTAGATTTTGATATTTTTTCTTATGCGTAACATCTCCATACAAAAGACGTTCATTTTTGTGTGTTCTTATGAGTAGAGATAACAAGGGGCTTTCAGAATTCAAAAACCATTACCAGAGATAATTTTAGAATTGTTTTTTTTATTCGTTACACTGTCAAAATTATTCGTGAAGTTGTTCACAGATAGTCTGTTAAAATATGAAATTGACAGATTTTCCGTTGAAATATTCAAATTTAACAGAAAATTATATAAAAACACCATGGTTTCAATGTCATAATGAACGTCATAATATATTGAGGTTATGGTAAATTTACGTGGTTTTCAGATAATTTTGAATATTTTAACGGAAAATCTGTCAATTCCGTATTTTAACAGACTATCAGTGACCAACTTCACTAATAATTTTCACAGTGTAAGCTTGCAATTATTGTTTTCATTGATTCAATAGAATTACTTCATACAAAATTATAAATTGAACCTACCTCAAGGCCATAAGGTCCCGGAAACTTTTACACTTTATATTAGGATCATTAACTTTTTGCCATATTTCATATTGTTCATTAGGTTTAACCATAGTTATACTGATTATTTTTCGAATTTTGCATGCATCAATTTTTATGCGCTTATTTACAAATTCTTTGACATTCACACGATCAATATTCAATAATTTTGCAACAATTCCCGTTACAAATACGTCTTCCAATTTTAAAAATTCCAATTCAATTGCTTTTGCATACAAATCATGAATGGCTGCTCTAGTAATTAAATATGCTGGACCAATTGTAAAGTATGGAAATAGTGGAGGTGAATATTCTTTTAACGATATATAATATTTTGAAGATTTCATACGAATAGGCGGCAAGTATCTATGAACAAAATTAATAAACAGAAATTGTAAATATTTTCATTTGAAATCTGAATAAATTCAATTTTTACGTTAATCCAACGTGTCCATAAATGACTTTCTTTGCGGGATCAAGTTTTTTCATAAATGCCATCAATTGAGGTATATTGAGATACACATCATCGTCGCATTTCAACATATACGATGCATTTGAACAATATTTATCAGTCCATTCCAATATTGAAATGGTTTTTAATGTTAAATTGTAGTAATCTTCGATAAATTTGGCACGAATAAGATCTTTGTACTGTTTGGCTTCGTCCTGCAATTTTGGTTCAAGCGTTTTATTTTTTGGAACACCAATAACGAATCCCATTGCAACGTCAGACCGTGACACAGCGGTACCCCAAGTCTAAAAATGTATCGAAATGAATATCAAAATATTAGATAAATAGAAATACAAATGAGAATGAAATAATCAAGAAATAAAACAGAAAAAACCTGGCGAATTGCAAGACGTTGTTCAAAATGTGATGGCGCCGTCATAAACAATATCAACAAACCTAAATACAAACCAAGAAGAAATACAATTTCATTGGCATTTTTTACTTCATTTATGTATACATTGTAAATGCTTACGAATTTTTTTTCCAGAATCGGGGCCACACAGACCACTATTTGCTTCTATAAAACCCGGCTCATGCAAATCACGAACAAGTACATTATTCTTTGAAAATGAAAATTCTTTGGTTGATTCCGTTACGGCAAACGTAATGAAAAATAATAAAAACGCTTTTAATATAAGTTTCAACATTATTGTGTTGAATATAAACTATTTAAAACCATCTGAACATTGTCAATTATCGCATCCAATTTTATAGGCATAATTTCTACATCATTTCGACTGAACAAATATTTTGTTGAATTAATAAGAAATATTTTGATATCGAATAATGAAAAAAGTAATAAAGCTGTCTGTTTTTTCTCAAATATGAATGGAATAAATAATTATGTTATTTCAGTATTCTTTTCTGTTGTATTGGTAGTCAAAATGAATTTTAACAAAGCCAAAGCCTTTGAATTTACAAGTGAAATTTATATGCCACTTAAAATCAGATTGCTTCCAAAGGGATAGACCCTTAGCGGAGCAGATACTAAGGAGTGCTTTTCACTTTCAGATATTTCTATAGCGCCTTTTTTAGAAATGAAAGGGTCAAATTTCCAAAAAAAAAAAAACAAAAAATAGAAAAATTATATCAATTCCCGAGGTTTATTTTCTTATGAATTGAGGCTGTGCCTCTCTATAGATCTGTTATTTCCAGACGTGTACCTCTGCTATCTGGCTATCTGCCACTGGCAGTTAGCTGCTATTACCAGCTGCTGGTGCTTGCGTACTTTCGTTACGTTCATTTACTGCGACCGACGCAGTATTACAGTGCTTGTGTTAACGAAACAATTCGTTTACCAGCGCACATTATGCTATTTTTGACTGAAATAATCGGCTACAACGGACGAACGCAATGAAAATACGCAAACACCAGCAGCTGGTAATAGCAACTATTTGCCAGATAGCAGATGTACACGTCTGGATAAAAGTAAAGTTTCATACAAAAATATACATTTTTTTCTTCGCCAATACAGTCATTTTTGGATATTTTGAAGTGTAAAACCCCATCTTAACTTATCTTTCATGCGCCTCAAATAAGTTATTTCCCAGAAATAGACGAATTTTTATATTCTTTCTACAATGAATTCATTGGTTCTTTAGCTGTTAAGATGGGGTTTTACACTTCAAAATATCCAAATACGACTGTATTGCCGAAGAAAAAAATGTATATTTTTCTATGAAACTTTACATTTATTAAAAAAATACAATCAATTTTGAAAATTTGTGCTCAGTTTGCATCTCACGGCATTCCATTTAATTTGCATATTTTGGGCAAATGCTTGAATTAATTTTTCAAAATTCATCAAAAAATTCATTTTCAAAAATCATTATTTTTCTAAACATCCGCCCCTAGTGATTTGATTTCAAAGGTCCTTTTTTTCTTCATAGGCTCTACACATTTTGAATTAAATAAAAAATGATTCGCAATTTCTAGGACCAAAAGTCCGATTTCCTAGACGCATTTTTAAAAAAATCATTCGAAATTGCTAGGGGGTTTTTTCCCAAAAATTTGAAGAATTTACTTTCACTCTATAATTTTTTTTTTTAGAACGCTGACGTCAAAGAAGAAACAAACTTTATGCTTATTTTGACCCTATTTTGGTATCAAAAATGAATTGATTTGGATCTTTTCTTTAAAACTCGCAAAAATTTTGAAGAAAGGCCTTTATTTTGGAAATTATTTATTTTGAAAATAAAATAAATTGAGGCTATTGCATGAATTGCGTGTTTTATTGTGCAATGCGGAAAAGTTCATCTTACAAATGTAAAATTATTATTATTTATTTTTATACATTCATTTACAAAGAATTCGACGATTTACGCCTTTTTTGACGATGTTGAAGGACTTAAAGATTTTGCCCTCATATCAAAAAAAGCGTTCTTCAAAGAAATCAAAGAATTAGAGGATTCTGGACATTTTATTTTTGGATCATTGATCTTATGCCAAATTTCATATAGTTCATGGGGTGGAACCATAGTTACAGTGACCAATTTTCTTATTTTGCATATATCAATTTTCATGCGTCTATTTGTGAAATCTTTCGCAGCGACTCGTTTTATATCTAGTAATTTTGCAACAATTCCCGTTACAAAAACATCTTCAAATTTTAAAAATTCCAATTCAAGTGATTTTTTATATAATTCACGAATAACTGTTTGGCTAATCACATATGCTTGGCCATGCGTATATGTTGGAAATATTGGTGGATAATATTCTTTAAACGATATCATGTATTTTGAATAACTTAATCGGAACGGTGTGCATCTGTAAAAGGAATAAAAAAAAGAAGAAAAGAAAAACAGAAATGAGCCGAAATTGTGAATATTTTTTAACAGAAATGAATTTCATTGAATCAGTTACGTTTACCCTATGCACAGTTTTCCATAAATGACTCTATCTTCGACATTAAGTGTATCTATGTATGACATGAAACGTGGTAAATTTATAAACATATCGTCATCGCATTTTAACAAAAATGATGCTTTTGAACAATATGTATCCGTCCATTCCAACATTGAAACCGTTTTTAATGTTAAATTGTAGTAATCTTCGATAAATTTGGCACGAATAAGATCTTTGTACTTTTCAGCTTCCGCCTGCAGTCGGGGTTCAAGCGTTTTATTTTTTGGAACACCAATAACGAATCCCATTGCTACGTCAGGCCGTGACTTAGCGGCGCTACCCCATGTCTAAAAATGTATCAAAATGAATACAGAAGATTAGATCGAAAGGAGAAATAATCAAAAACTTGAAAAAAAAAGAAAAAAAAAAAATAAATAATAAATAAATAAACCTGGCGAATAGCAAGACGTTGTTCAAAATGTGTTGGTGCCGTCATGAACAACATCACCACACCTAAATGTAAGCCGAAGAGAAAAACCATTTCAATGGCATTATTTTTACTTCATTTTATGGCATTTGAAATGCTTACGAATATTTTTGCCAGAATCAGGGCCACACAGACCACTGTTTGGTTCCATAAAACCTGGCTCGTACATTTTACGCATATACACATCTTTAAATGAAAATGAATATTCTTTGGTTGATTCAATTACGACGAACGCAATGGAAAATAATAAAAACGATTTTAATATAAATTTAAACATTGTTCTGCTCAAGATGTGATATTTAAAACAAACTGAACATTGCCAATTATCGTATTCAATTTTATAGTAGTAATTTCATCATGTTTTCGATTGAAAAATATTTTCTTTGAAAGAATAAAAAAAAAAAAAAAAATATTCGAATATTGAGCGATGTACAAAAATAACAAAATTTCTTGTTTAGTTTCTAAGTATGAAAGGAATAAATAAACAGTTTTACATTCATTCCAATTTTCACCTTTAAATTTTTGAACAATAATTGGCAAAAATTGAAATGCCTTGTAGAGTGTCTTATATAAAAAAAAAAGAGTCTCATTGGATATAATAGTAGATGTATATAATAATAGTATACATAGAATGAAATTGCTTGGAATACTGAATGGCTGGCTTCATCATCATATAAATATATTTGTTTCACTGAAAATTGTCCAACAACTTTGCTGGAGAATATTCAAATACGAGTCAGTCGATGATTATTGCAATATTGTAATATACGAAAATTGACGATGCATATTACAATATAAATCAAAATTTTTATCAAGTAATCATCGACTGCCCCAAATTTTAATATTCTCCAGCAATTTTTTGGACAGTTTTTGTTGAAGTAAATATACTTTTATGATGATCAAACTAGGCATTCAGTTTTTCAAGCATCTGCTACAGCAGCAAAAAGATAAAAACAAAAAAAAAATCAATTTAATTAGGAGCAATCATTTGAATATTTGCTTGAGTGAGTAAAGTAATTGAGAAAAAAAAATTTTCAAGAAAATGTGACATTTGTTGAGATAGTTTCTAAAATAAAAGTGTAGACTGTATACCGTATTAATTGGCCCCATAATGTTATGAACTGTTAAATGTGTTTAAATTTATCAATTAAATATTAAGTACGCATTTAACCATGCATATCTATGCGCATCTTTTTAACACATAATCAAATGCGAATCCTTGCGAATCTTCTATACATTTTCAAGTATAATACGCGTACATTTTCAAGTATAATTAAAACGCCTTCTTCTTCTATTTTCTCTTTTCCACAACATGCTTTAATAAGTAAAAAAAAAAAAAAAAAATCTGCATTACATTTGTAAAAAATTTCTATTTACATTACATTGAAGACATCAATTTCGTTAGACAAAACACATGTCTCACTTTACTTTTCAAACCCTACGAAGAAAGATAGCGACAGAAATTTTGTAAACCTTTAAATTTGTGTGAACGTCAATCATTTTGAAATTGTATGCGATCCAGACATGCGGCCAACAAGTTTTATGAAAAGCGAATGAATTAAAAAAAAACTACTTAACGTGTTTAAAATAGTGTGAAGCTCCTTCGAATTGTATAAACACAAAAGTATCGAAATTATTGAAACTATCGTCTTTTCTAAATAATTCCAAACATTCATTTGCGTTATAATATTCAAATTTATGCCAATGTTAAAACATCATCAAAAATCAATTCAAACACGTCAAAATACTCATTATTATATAAAAACTTATGCAAATTGAAATTATTCAACAATCTCAATGGAAGTGAAAAAGATAATTAGTTACTTAGTATAATTTAGAAATGAAATTAAAACATATACACTCGATAGAGAAGTCGACACTTCAACACTTTTCCTTTTGTATTGAAAATGTTGATTATGCAAGAAACAGAACTTCAGAAGAAGTGCAAATAATGGTTGGAGAAGTGCAAATACATAGTGATTTTGTCTTGTAGTTAATTTTTTTTTTGCCACTTCCATTGCAAGTGGGACTTCCATCGCCTAGACAATTACCATTCATCATAGAATACACAAATTCTGAAACTTTGAGAATTACTTTATCATTCGAAGCTAATCTATTGAACATCACCATGACATTGGGTTTTTGAGAAGAGAATTATTGTTTATTTTTTTCATTTGACATCATTGTATGACGGCAATAATATTATATTAAAAATATAATGACAATGTTAATCGAGACAAATAAGTAAACATCTGGATTATGAATATTTTTCCAAAAATATGGTTTGTGTTCATCATGATTCATTTAATTCGTTTAAAAAATTATTTATTACGAGAATATTCATTTAGGTTTTCTAATGATATTACTTTTCCGTTCATAGCATTGTCTGTATTAATGTATTAGTAATTAGTAATTGTATTTGGCAGACCAGTTCATGTACTGAATAATTATTTGCTGATGAATTTAGTTGCTAAATTTATCTGCTAAATCGTTGCGTGATGCTTGCGTATTGTATCGACCGTACATTCGTCCAAGAGAATTGCACACAAAAATCGGTTGTAGCGCAAGCGTAAAACAATACGCAAGCGTCACGCAACGATTTAGCAGATAAATTTAGCAACTAAATTCATCAGCAAATAATTATTCAGTACACGAACTGGTCTGGTATTTGGACAAATTCACTTCGAAAACGTACCTGAGGGGTTTGTTAATGCATAATTTTTTTTTTTTTTTTAGAAAAAATTTGTCGGTTTTATAGCAACCAATATATAAAACTTTGCATTTTGTTCAACTAGACATTGTTCGGATATCATTAATTACGCTTACCATATGGTTTTTCGAATGATTGCTACTTGAGATATCATTCGAGTTTTTAGCATTTGTATTCATGCTTTGATTAAAACTAAATGATGAAATGATAAAATGATAAATAATAGTTGATTTTGTGAATTCTCTATTAAATCGATGTGAATAAATTCCTTTTCTGCTCTTTGTTTATTGTTTATTTTGATGTAATCGTCTTGAACATCATGTAATAAGAGAAAACTGTCTTGATCAACTATTTAGAAACATATTTCATTCAAACTGCAGGTTCATCATCATCATAAGAAAATTTAACATGACGTTCAATCTAATTGCAATTATACTGCGAATCATTCATAATTTCACTTGATCGGACCCGAAAAAACTAAAAAAAAAGAAGTTTAAAATAATATTCATGGCGGCCACAACAATAACATAAACGATAAAATTTAGGTGTTTCTTTTGCTGAAATTAATTCCATTAGTTAGTAAACGAAAAAAAAATGCAATGATATTCGGAGAGAAATCGAAGGAAAATAGTGATAAAGTTAAGTACTAAGTGGGCAGAAATGTAAAAAAAGAGAAAAGGAGTAAAATTCGAAATACCTTTACCAAATCCAGTTGAAACAAGATGTCTTACATCTGTAAGATGAACTTTTCCGCACTGAAAATCCAACGCATACAATTTATCCAATTTCTGTTACGAATTCACTACATTTTATCTTAAAATATCGTTTTTCCACAATCAAAACAACTTATTCTCTAACTAAAGTAGTCTTATACTATGATATTTTACTTGGAAAGGAAACTTGTAGAGCAAATGCGTTTTTGAAACCAAAATAAGATGAATTAGGCACGATATCTATTTCTCCGTTTAATGTAAACCGTAAATGACTTACAAATTATGCTCAAAATTGCATTTTTACTTCTGTGTAAGGAATTTTCCACAGGTTTTGAACTGTAGCATCTCCATTTACGGTTAAAGTAAAAATAAATTTAGCGAAAGTACAGGGTGGGCCAGAATAACTGTCTGTTTTATGTTTAATTGAAATATGTATTTTTTTTTAATTAAAACAATTATTTTTTTTTATTGAATATTAAATTAAGGTTCAAAATTTGTTTTTCACTTTTTGGTTTTGAATCTGCCTCCTTTGTTGCGGATCACCAATCGTAAACGTTTTGAGAACGATTTACACGCGGCACGCACCATTTCGATGGGAATATCGTTCCAAATTTTGACGATTTTCTTTTTGAATGCATCCAATGTTGAAGTTTTCGTAATCTTCAGACCATTTAGCTTCGATTCCATGTAACCCCACACAAAAAAATCAAATGGATTTAAGTCTGGAGACGATGGCGGCCATACGTCTTTGTTATTGAAATCCGGCACATTTTCAGTTAACCACTTTTGCACTGTGTTTGCTCGATGTAACGGTGCTCCGTCTTGCTGAAACACCCATGATTCATTACGAAACACTCTTCTGGCGTGTGGCAACAATTTTGTACGCAATAATTCTTCTTCATAAACGGCTGCATTGATTTTTACGCCACTTTCAACGAAAACAAGAGGAAATTTGTGGTCGGCCGAAACGGCGCCCCAAACCATGACTTTTGGTACATTCTGAAATCGTTCAACCACCAAATCATTTTCAAAAAGGTTCTCAATAGTCACTGCGTACACACGATCATTTTTCGCATTAAGACTTGGTTGCAAAAGGAACAATTTTTCATTTCAGAAAACGATATTTGAAGTTGCGTGCCGGCGCAACAACTCTTTGCATTTTTGGATTCTGTCTTGCTTGTTTTTGATTGTTAATCCGTGTTTCTTGGTTTTTTTGTACGGTTTCACTCCCAAATCTTTTTTTAATATTCGTCGCATGGAAGATCGACTGATATTATGCTCACGAGCCAAGACTTTGGCACTTCTTCTCGGATTTCGACGAATTTTTTTCTCTCATACCTTTTTGACCAGATCTTTTGTTCGTACAGATCTTTTTAGGCCCGTTTTTTTCATGTATTCACTGTTCCACGTTCCTCGTATCGTTTTATAGTACGTTCAATGAGTTTCATGTTGATATTTTCATCGTGAAGCCGGCGAAAAATATCCACTTGTCGCAAACCTTTTTTATACAAATTCAAAACGAGTTGACGTTTCACATCCATTGTTATTGCAAAGTAAATAAGGACTGCGCAATAATTCTTGTCATCACAATGGATTGCCAAAACATGAACATACATAACGGCAAACAATAATGTGATCGGAAAGTTAATGGAGTGATATCTACGTAGGTGCAAAAAAAAAAACGGACAGTTATTCTGGCCTAACCTGTAGAAAATCAAAAACCAATTATTTTTGCGAAATAATAATAGTTTTATTATTTAAACGTAAAAACATTCTGAAAACAAATGTGAAGTATACAAACCAGCCACTTTGGCGGCCTCAATGTTGAAAAACAGAATTCCAATCAAAAAATTATATTTAACAACGTTTCGCATTTCGCGCAATGATTTACACACCATTCTGGAATTTGCAACTTTGAAGCAACTCATTGTTAACGAAATAGAACGGCTGGATGATTTTGATTTGATGTTTATTGATGAGAACTTCCCCTGCTGGAAAATTTAGAAATTATAATGAATGATAGCCATTGTTTGTTCGAATACGATTTGCTGAGTTTGGTTAAATTAGCAACGAAATTAAAGACTTGAAACACTACAACGTGTTCGTGGTCTAAGATTTAATGTAAACACTCTCATTTTATTGATGAATATTGTTAAAAACGCAATAGCACACTGCATATCCGTATTTTTACACCAGAAGAAATTGAAAGCGTAAATTGTGGCGCATGGAGAATTGAATTCATCAATCATAAATAAACATAAATAGCCAATATTTCAAAAAAATAAATGAAGAAAATTGTTAAATAATTTTCAATTTTCATGCCTTTATTATTTTAATATTTCGTTTTTTCATTTCCGGTTGATTCCATGATTTCATGATTTCAAGATTTCATGAGTAATATTAATTATACTCCAAAAACATTGTAAACATTGTCTACACTAATTTTAATGAAGAAGAATTTATATTTCTACTTACGCTTAACTTTCAATTGAGTTCTAACATTTTCCAAGCACATTTTGTGTAATTAACATCGAAATTATGGCATTCATTTTTTTTTCAAGAAATGCGATTAAGAAATGCAAAACACATTTTTAGTAATAAGAAATCACAGTCTACTGAATTAATATGCATTTATTTTTAAAACTGTCAAATTCAGTTGGCATACATTTAAATCGAATCGTTAAGTTTGCATGTTAAGTCCATTGATAAGCTTCAATCACATTAATGAATTATTTAAATGAAATTTAATAGTTTATAAGTATTTTAAAGTATTGTTAAATAAATGTATGAAAAATCAAAATTTCCAAATTAAAAATTCCATAAATAGAATGCAGAAAAAATAATAAAATTTATGTTTTTTTAATTGTCTGTTTGAATGTGTCCAATATCAATAAATTGGAATCAGATTTGCAGAAAAAAATGGGGAACAAATGAAACATTTGTTCAAATTTATTGCTTTAAGACGAATAACATTGAACTTATACGATTATTTAAAATATACAATATTTGAATATTGGTGATGTTATTGTCACCTTTATACTTTAAAATATTTCAATCTTAATGACTTTTTAAATATTTTTTCAATTCTAAAGTTCAAAAGTTTCCGACGTAAATGTAATTAAGGAAAACCTCAGTTTTCGATACATTCATTTGTCCTAGTTTCCTAACTAACATATTTGACGAATGTAAACTGTCTACGAATGAACACAATTTACACATCGTACAATTTACTTTCAATTTTCCATAATGAAACGCAAACAAATGTTCTTCATAACAACGTTCAAATAATTGTAGAAAATAAATAAGAATTGGATAAATGACTTTTGTTTAACGACACTTTGGTATTTAAGATAATTTTCAGCATTACTACAATATGCATTGGCGATGCCTCTGTATGTACGATCAACTCAATAAATTCATTATTCTCTTTTATTTTCTCTATATTCGTACGAGATAGACCAAATCTTATATTTCTTCCTAGTTTCTCTATTTCATTTCACAATCCAATTCCTATTCCACGTGTTTTGCCCCTAGAAATAAATTCAAAAAAAAAAAAAAAAAAAAAACGATTAAAGAATGGCTACAATGTATAAGTGCATCTTTACATTGTCCTTAATGACACTCTCTTCTTTGTATATTCAAAAGCTTTGTATACACTTTGTACGGACTTTCTAATTAATAAGTAGCGTTCCTCGTTCTTTTTTTCAGGCTGCAATGAATGGTAAATGATTCAAATGCAATTATGAAATTTTCTTTTATAATAGCGAATTTATATATCCACTAGTGGCGTGCACTGTAAATGTTCATCACCACACCTTTTGCAACTGTAAAATCTGTTTTGATTTCGCAAATCCACATTTTCAAAAAGAATTGTTAAACAATGGAAACATAGGTTTTGACACAGGGTTCTCTTGGCCCCCTCTGACGCGCTGAGACTCCTGTTTGAGGATGGGAATTTTTTCTTTTTAGAATTGATAGGGTTTTTGAGAAAAAATCCGATCAAAGCTGTGCAACCAAAATATTACGCGTTCTGTCTACGCTATGTAAATTACATAACATTTGTCTCTTGTATTTGAGAAAATTGTTTGAAATTGCTAGAGATTTTGGCGGAAAAAATGAAAAAAAAATTAAAAATGTTGCTCTTCCATTTCTAGAAACTCGATGGACTCCCTATGAATTTTTGCGCTTGGCCCCACCCCTTTCTTTGGCTCGTCGTTGTCAGATCCTATGAGTAGATTGAATTTAACACATTCTATTATCCACTTGAAGATAGACACAGTGAAATCACAACAACTACTTTTGATATTTTTCCACTTTTTTTCGCTTTTTTCATTCTTTATTTATTTCTTCTGTAACAATTATATGGTTGTTATATCAACCTTGCATAAGAAACATGTTAAATGTGTCACTTTGTTATTTCATATTTCCGTCAATTTATTTCTGTACGAAAATTATGTGGTTGAAGTAAGCAATTGTATAATACATTCGAATTTGTAGCTATAAAAATGTGCAGAATATGGATTTTGTTTTCAGTTTCAATATAGAACTAGAATCAAGAGCATGAAAAAAAAATAATCAAAAATTAAAATGATAATTGAAATATCAAGAATGAGACCAATTGCAATTGGTCAAAAAGTATTAACTTGGTTTTGTATATTTCCATCTGAACATGATACAAAAAATTATAAACTACTTCATATTACGTTCAGTTTTGTATTTCATATATCTTTGGTGTGTGCTGTGACTGCAAGTGCGGCTTTTTTCACAAGAAACATAGCTATTGATTTAGAAGAGTGCTTACATTCACTTTTTCAAATTGCTGCTGCTATTTCTGGTGTATACATGATCATTGTTGCCTTCTTCTCACGCTACAAATTAAAAAAACTCTTCGACAGTTTGGCTACAATTTATGAACAAAGTAAATCATAATTAATCTTTTTCTAAAAAAAAAAATATGACAAAAATCTGGAAAAAAAACTCCTTCCAATGAGATTTCCCATCAGTATAAATTGAATAAAAATATGTTTAATTTTTAGATGCCACCGAAGATGCATTTAAATTTTTGCTGGAAGCGAATAATAACAGCCATTGGGTTTGGCCATTTTATGGAAAACTTTTGCTATTTGTTTACTTTTCCGGTAATGTAACAATGTCGGCCGTTTCAGTTTTATTTGTACTCATTTGGACTGGTCAATTTAACGTTAAATATCTTTATCATGCATTTCGAGTTACGTAAGTGGTTTAATGTGGCCAATTTCCAGAAAATTTTGAATTTTTACATTTTCATTGAATTTCCAAACTTATGAATTTCAAAAAAAAAAAAAATTCCTTCACACTTTCTCGAAACCACTTTTTCAGTGTTCCATGGAATCAAAATGCTCCGCTCGGATATTTTGCCGAAGTATTTTTCAATATTTTCATTGGCGGTGGATATTTGCTGTTCAATGGCACCATTCTGTTGCTATTCATATCACTTTGTTTGCATCATCTTGCATTTTACAAAATGATTCATCATAATTTACAGACATTAAATGATCGAAATGTGAAGCGAAATGACAAGCGATTTATCTGTAAATTGATTTATTTTCACAATTCGGTTAAAATGTAAGTAATCCGATGAGTGTACTTTATGCTTGATTTTTTGTTTTCGAATTCTCAAATATTTTCAACTAATTTCAGTTGGTTCGAAGAAACATCAAAGATTTACAGGTTTGTTTATTTCCACTGAGCTCATTTCTTTCGTCAAATGGCATATCTCTTTTATTTATTGCAGTCCATTCATTCTGATTCAGTTGATTTGCAATGTTCCGTTTCTTGCTTGTGTTGTCTTTCAATTGGATTTGGTGAGCCAAATTACAATAGCAAAAGAATTTTTTTTTTTTTTTTTTCATTTTGTTTATTTCTAAATTGTTTCAGCAAATGCAAAACACGGATTTCAATTTAATAATTATTTTCATGGCACTTGTGGTCAGTACATCAAATTTTTTTGTGTATTGCTTTTTTGGCAAATTGGCCACTGACAGTTTTAAAAATATGGCTGATTCGATGTTTGAATCAAATTGGCAAAGCTTATCGGTCAAATTGCAAAAGTACTTTATTCTTATGATTGCGAATGCTCAGCGGCCACTCTATTATCATGCATTCCGAGTAGCCATTTTAAATTTGGAAACATTCACAAAAGTAAGAAACATATTTTCTGCATAATTTTTCACCACATTCGAATGATTTTCACTTTTTTTTCACCGCAATTTTACATTTTTCATCTTTCAACTTCTTTTTTTTTTCATTTTTTCATTTTTCTTCTCATTTTCGTACAAATTTACTCGATTTTATTTTTCAATTCAATTAACAAAATGCATTTCCTTTGTTGATAACAATTTCATTGCTATATCTTATTTTAGCTCCTCAAAACGGTATTCACTTATTACATGCTGTTCAAAACACTCACATCTGAATAAACAGCGGCATGTAAACATCAAATCAACCAACCGATATAACATTTTAGGAAATTCTCAAATGTGGAAAATAAATGGATTGTTGATAGTTATTTAGTTTGTAATGGGCCATTATTTATTTATAATGGCGTGCGGTCTTGTTGTGAACATAGGTTCTGACAGCTTGGAGGAGGAGCGGGGGGGGGGGGGTGTTGGTTGCTCATCATTTTGATCGATTTATTCGCCAACTTAATTCAACTTTACTAGCAAGCTCACATATCGCACCATGGATCAAAGCCTGTATGCTTTTTTTGTATGTACCAATCGTTCGCTAAAGTATAATTTATATATGCTAGGGTATGATATGCTGCCTAACGTTATTATTACATCGCCTATAGTTAGTCCGCAACGTTGTTGTGCTGTCACGCGTATGCCGTCGTCATTTTTCCGTTCATACTCAAGAGGAAATTCATTGAATATGAATTTAAAATAAAAGGTCTTACCAATGTAAGACGTAATTTTCCGCACTGATGTCCACAACATTTATTTTTTTCGTTTTACATTTTATTTTTGTTTTTCATTTTCAAAAAAAAAATTCGAATTAAGAAAAGACATATTTGGAATTTTGAACGTTAGGCATTTATCAATTGATTTTTGGTTGTAAAGATAATTATATTAATGAAGATATAAAAATATTTCAAATGAAAATTATTTTTTTCTTTATTAAATAATGTATTTCATAATGTTCTTGACACAAGAATAATATGAATTATGGTGGAAATAGATATAAAATCAGTTGCTCCATTAAGAATAACCAAAAATGACTTGTAAATAATGTTTGAAATCACATTTTTACTTTTGTTTGAAGAAATTTCCAAAATCAATTCTACCATTCGCAATGTGCATATTGTTAAATAATTATGCTGGTTTGAAGCTGAATTAATATATGCGGACAAGGACCTCAAACATACTAAACTGTTCGAATTTTTTCTAAGAAAGTGTTAGTTTTTTCACAATAAATTATCGAACACGTTTATATTATGTGTCTTTTCCAATACAACTGCTATGACATTTTGAATCAAAGAATCATATTTTTTTTAATGTGGGTCCTCGAAGATTGGATAGTCGGTTTCATTGTTTGTTTGGTCACTAGATGGGTTTTCAGTGAAAAATGATACTTTTGTATGGGAAAGTACCTACAATAGGTAATTTTTGGCGTTTTCCTCACAAGAATATCATATTTTTTTGCGAAAAAAATATAGGTCCTCGAATGTTACAGATTCTATTCTTTTTACAAATGGACAATCAATTCTATCGGTAAGCAAGTCATACAGAAACAATAACGCAAAGTTAATTCTCCGTCGACTGAGTTTAATCATACTCAACGTTCTTAAACGGTCATCATAAGGCGAAATTTGGTAATTATTTGAATTATTTGGATATTCTTGGAGCGCAAACATTGAAAATTGACGTTGAATTCTTTCGATGAAATCAGACTTAGTTGAACATATGTTAAGCCACACAGTACTAGCATAATCAAGGTTTGGTTAAACGAATGCTGAATAAATTGCCTTTCTTGTGGTTTGATCATCTATATCCCGGGAAAAACGTTTCACAAAACCCAGTGCAAAGTTTGCTTTAGAGCTGATCATATCAATGTGTGTTTGAAAATTCAGTTTATCATCTATCAACACACCTAAATCTCGTTGTATACTAGAATTTGAAAAATAGTAATCACCATAAGAGTATAAAGGTTTAGGTTGTGTTCTTCCACGGTGTATTGATAAAATTGTGCATTTGTCAAGATTTAGATGCAAGAGTTGATTGAAGAATGGAGTTGAAGAGTATCTGCATCGCATTGTTTATAATCTTAGCTATTCGAACATCATCGGCAAACATTGACAAAAACACATTTTTCGATGCCAACGATGGTAGGTCATTAATGAAAAGTAGGGAAAGTGTTCGACCAATATGACTACCTTGAGGTACACTTGAATTAACAGTAAAATCAACAAATAACAGTCAAATGTAAAGTGTGAGCACCACATCGAACATTGACAGTATTTTTATTTAAATGATGCGAAAAATCATCGATGAATTTTTTCAACAAATCCTTATATTCATCTCTGTCGTCCAAATATGCTTCCATCGCCTCATCTTCCACAATTTGTCGAGCAAGAGCACTAATTTCGTTGTCATTCACTGGATCGCCAATACTTTGGCATGGAATTTCCTCATTTGCAATGACATTACTCGATGAAATTTCTTTCTCTATTTCTTCTTCAATGGCGCAGAGTACCTCTTTTCATCCACATAGACAACAACCGAAACAACATTCCCCGCATTATCTGTAGTGGTCGATTTTACTTACTCAATTACTTTCGAATCAATAATGTAACGAATATTGATTCCCATTATGGATTTATGGTTTTTCGTTGCAACATCAAACATGAGTGAAATAACTAATATCGACCCTTCCCTTCGATTTTGATTTTTTTCACGGATTTTATTTGCAAACTACATGTAGTTTCCGAAATATACTTTTTATTTGTGAATATTTTTTGTCGCGTAATTTTTATTTCAAACCCGACTTTGGTGAAAAACACCATGTTTTTCCTGTCTCTTGGATGCGAGACAGCGGAATTCAACTTGAAAAATTTGTTAAAAATCGCATCAATAGAAATCAGTTGCATATTGTTTTTTTGTCGAATGAAAAAAATGACAACGACGAACCAAACGTGGACATTCAACCAAATTTCGATTTACTAATGCAAGTTACTCTTCCACCAGCAGTCGACGCCTTATTGCATGACTCGACTTAAAACACCGTTGATCAAAATTCACAAGACGAAACGAATAACAACATGCTACCGAATTTGGAAAACATTGAAAACCCAAATATAATAATACAATCGATTCAATTGCATCATTCGATGAATTAACTGTATCTCGTTCAGACGATGATGTGTCCAATCATGAATTGAACAATGCGAATGAAGTCTCAAATATTCAAGACGCCGATGTTGTATCAAGTTTGAATATTGTTCAATGTAATACGAAGCCTGAAATACATTTATTACAGCGAGATGATTTGGCTGCAATTAACGCCATTTTGTTGAATGATGATCTAAAAAAGAATTTTTACTCTAAATATAGTATTGAGTATTAATGAAAAAAATAATAAGATATTTTTGAACATGAGAATCAGCAATTGCTCTATGATGTTCTGTTTAGTAAAAGTATTGTGGAATGAAACAATCGCAACTATTATTTGAAGCAATGTGTGACAAACGGAGATACGACAACACAAAACGATTGGCATTGACGAAAGGACTGGATTATACAGCATGTATAAGGTATTCTTTAGCGAACGCTTGCTATGTACGTACACTAGAGTTCTTGTGTTAAATATTTTATCATTTTTATTGAATATTTTTCAAAAAAAATATCGACTTAAATGCCCGCACTGTTAAAATATTCAATAAAAACTCGTTGTGTTATTTCTTTTTGACAAAAAGTGTGTGAAAATACACGTACGAATTTGGATTCTTATATCATTTAGTGGATTACATTTATTATTTGTTGAATGATGCCCTAATTATAAGTAAATGAAGTATGATTGTAAGTAAATCTCTAGGTAAATTACTTATAATTTGGCATTGACTACAATCGTTTTAGCAAGTGATCTGCTGCATTTTCTGAGTTCATTTCTAACTGAAAGATAAATGATAGGTTGAGATTGGGGAGAGAGAGAGAAAGAGAAAGAGAAAGAGGAGAGGAGAGAGAAGATTGACTTGGGAAAAGAGAAGAAATGGATGTTTTAAAATAATCAACTTGCAAAGTAAATACAATCTGATATAATTAGTTATTATTGCTTTGGCATAAAAACCGTATTCAATCTTTCTACATATTGTTCAACTAAACAAATAAATTACAATATAAACTGTTTATTTTCTCTTTGTGATTCTCGCTAAATAGAATGTTGATGATCTTGTAATCATTATAAGTTATTTTAATTAACAAGGTGAAATTTACTATAAACTAATAATAAGATAAAGTGTTCTTATCGATTAAATCCAAAGATAAACTTGAATGTTCACTTCCCAATAATATCATATATATTGCATGTTTCAACTGAAGTCTTGAACAAAACAAAATATTTTGTGTTCTTTCGTAAATACGATGTGGTTTCAAAGAAAATATGTGATGGATTTTTCTGGGAATAACAATTCCTTTCACATTTTGTAGCCCACCTCCAAACAATTCAAGTGAAATTGGACGAGATGCAGATGGATATAAACTGATTTTTGCTCAAGTCGTATGTACAGTTTCATTTCCTTTCGAGAACTATTCACATACA